>CAUYLG010072437.1:0-78618 GCA_963573385.1 Cacajao melanocephalus | reverse complement strand
CCAAAATGGTGAAACCCTATCTCTACTAAAAATACAAAAATAGCCGGGCAGGCATGGTGGCACGCACCTGTAATCCCACCTACCCAGGAGGCTGAGGCAGGAGAATCACTTGAACCTGGGAGGCGGAGGTTGCAGTGAGCCAAGCTTGTGCCACTACACTCCAGCCTGGGCCACAGAATGAGGCTTCATTAAAATAAAGTAAAATTAAATTAAAAATAAATAAAACAAATCCTCCATGTTAAATATCTACACATTTGAACGGACTGAATTTACTTGTGACTAAATACGATGTAATACTCTATTTCAAACTGATGACACTTTACCACTGAAAATGTGATAATTGGATCTTCCACAACACAAATAATACTCTCGACATCATTTAAACCTATGTGAAATATGAACATAAACAGTATCTCACCAGTTGAGAAAACAGTTTTATTAGTAATCAATAAGAACACTGCCCATAATGAAATCTGTATTTATTATAAAAGGAGCTATGAAAGAGATAAATCATTACAGATTTTATTTTAATAATTAAATGGTTTGGGACTCCAGTACATACCTCTTATGATGTTTTATCTGAAGGTCAAAAATGGAAGTAAACTGCAAACCAGTGTAAGCTAATAGCTTAATAAAATTCATGTAACTTTTGCCTAATTACAATTCTCTACCTAATAATTTTCACCAATAAATGCACTTAGTTCAATATCCACTCAGTAATTAACTTGCACTTTAGCAGTTTAATTAGGTGTTGAAAAATATGTTTACAATAAAACAATAGATATTACAGAATATTTGATAACATAAATCATTAGATAATTAAATTCTGAAGTTTTCCAGGTACATTTTTATTTTACTATTACTATTATTCTAAGTTGCCTAAATAAGTGTATAGGAATAAATAATAAATTAGAGAAGTTTTAGGTAATGGTGACAGTCAAAATATTTACAGCTCAGCTGGGTGCAGTGGCTCACGCCTGCAATCCCAGCACTTTGGGAGGCAGAGGTGGAGGTGGGCAGATCAAGAGGTCAAGAGACGGAGACCATCCTGGCCAACATGGTGAAACCCCATCTCTACTAAAAATACAAAAATTAGCTGGGCATGGTGGCATGTTCCTGTAATCCCAGCTAAAAGGGAGGCTGAGGCAGGAGAATCACTTGAACTTGGGAAGCAGAAGTTGCAGTGAGCCAAGATCGTGCCACTGCATTCCAGCCAGGCAACAGAGGCAGACTCCATCTCAAAAAAAAAAACAAAAATTATAGCTCATAAGGCATGGGCACAGAAGAAATGTTACCATGACTAATGAGAACAAATGCTGGCTGTCAATAAAGTGTGTATTCCCTGAATATCAACCCTAGCTTTAGGTAACAAATCAAACTCCATCCCTTAAAACAAATTAAGAAAATTGAAGTAATACGCAGTTTTACCACTGAGTCCCTTCCTCTACTCTCAAGAAAGTGATTCTCCACTTATTAAAAACTATACTCACTGTCAGTGAAAATATTTAAAACTCTACACAGATCACTGTTAATTCTCAACTCCATTCCTATCTAAAATGTTACATTCTTAGTAAAATGTTAAGGTTCTTTCCATATTTGGGTGTGTAATTTCTATTTCATTCATTGTCCTTAGATTTACCTTTTATTTTTTAATTTACATAGTATTTATACATATTTATGGGGTATATGTGATATTTTGTTACATGCATAAAATGTGTAATGACAAAGTCAGGGTATTTAGGTTATCCATCACCTCGAGTATTTATAATTTCTATATATTTTTTTAGTACTCTTTTCTAGCTATTTTGCAATATAGAATATTCTTATTAACTATAGTCATCCTACTCTGCTACTGAACATTAGGACTTCTTTTATCTTACTGAATGTTTATACCCATTAACCAACCTCTCTTAATCCTCTCCCAACCCACTCGCCCTTCCAGCCTCTGTTATCTATCATTCTACCTCCTGCCTCCATGAGATCAAACATTTTAGCATTTTAGCTCCAACATATGAGTAAGAACATAAGATATTTGTATTTCTGTGCTTGGCATATTTCACTTAATTACCTCCAGTTCCATTCACGTTGCTGCAAATGACATTTCCTTCTGTCTTACGGCCAAATAGTATTCCATTGTGAGTATATATGCCACATTTTCTTTATCCATTCATCCACTGATGGACACTTAGGTTTAATTCTGTATCTTTGCTACTATGAATAGTGCTGCAGTAAACATAGAAGTGCAGGTGTTCCTTTGATATACTTGTTTCTTTTTGAGGGGGTGACTCAATAGAGAGATTGCAGGATGATCTGTTTTTCATTTTTTTGCGAAACGTCCATACTGTTTTTCATAGTGGCTGTACTAACATACACTCTCATCAACAGTGTATAAGAGTTCCCTTTTCTCTACATCTTTGTCAGCATCTGTTATTTTCTGTCTTTTCAATAATGGCCACTCTGGCTGGGGTAAGATGTTATCTCATTGTGGGTTTTGATTCGCATTTCCCTGATGATTAGTGATGTTTAGCATTTTTTCTTTACCTATTTGGCCATTTGTATGTCTTCTTTTGAGAAATGTCTATTCATGTCCTTTGTCCACTTTTAAACACAATTAATTGTTTTTACTGTTGAGTTGTTTGAGTTCCTTATATATTCTGGGTATTAGTACCCTTTGCAAATACTTTCTGCTACATTGAAAAGGTTTAATAATAATATAAAAAACACAATGACGTCCTACAGCAGTTATGTGTCTTTTGACTTCAATTTATTCACTAAAATAGTCTGCATATAAATGACGGGTGAATTCCCCTTCCAGGAACTCTTCTATGGCAGAAGTTAAAAACTACAATTCTCAGACTGCTTTGCCAGAATACGAAGCATTGGTATAAGATCCAAGGCAAAGATAGACTTCTTTCCACCTCCTGCTTTTGGCACTGACAATCTCAGCAAAGGTGCTCCAATGGGCTCTGCAGCACAGAACTCTTGGGATCTGGCCTCGGGACTGCTGATTGCAACTATAGAACAACAGTAGCCACCACAAGTGACTGGAAGCTCCAGCAGCTGTGACACACACCCCAGAATTCGGGAAACTACAGATTATCCTGGATTCTTGAAGTGTCCGTAGAAGTGTGAGCACCTGGATTCCTACAACGCAGTGAGATTGGTGATTCCAACAGCCACAGCAAAATGTGGAAGCAGCAGCAGCATAATACTTATAAGCTCTGGATAACAAAACTTTCCCTTTCTTTCTGCAGGAATTCGTCACTAAACAATATTGCCACCTTCTTTTTGCTCCACCAGACTTTCCAACACTTTTGTAATCAATTCCCTGGATCAAAGTTCCTCTGTTCTGAGTCATTTCTGTTTGTCTGGGCATTGATTGATACAACCCCATACTCCAATATATGCATAATTATTTGTAATATACATACATTACTACAATACATAGATTACAGAACATGCAGCAATAGACATTTTTAAAGACTGAAGTAAACAAGGAGTAAACATTCTAAATTTGGAGCTCTTACTGAAGAGCAAACTGCTTTTGATGCTCTAACTGAAAACCATTAAAACAAAAATTTGAGTAAATGTGTGTCATTCTCTATGTATTGGCTTGGTTTTGCACTTTGTAAAACAGTCATCTGAAAATACAGTACTATGTTCAGGTTACTTAGATATAATGGTTGTCATGGGTGTGGAGGAGGGGTGGTGGTAAGTTGAGGGAGAAAGCCTCACAAATACTAAATCCAAATGGATGAAGAACATCAATGGCTGGGCTTACTACATCACAATAATCAATTTTCAATATTAACTGCCAATTATGTAAAATACTTTGTTGAAATTTAGCTAGTAAATTTACATCTTCACAGATGTAATAAGTCATTGCTATAAAGAGGTGTAACATTTTATTTTTTAACAAAAGGATTTTAAAATCAATTTAAAGATTGCATTTGAAAGATCTTAAAATAAGTTATAAAATTATGTTGCAAGTTTAAAAAATATGCCAATACATTTTTGTACAGTTTTTAATGTATACAGAAACTAGTTTTACAATTACATTGGTTTTGCCAACAAAATCACATTGTAATGAAAAGAATTACAAACATTCAATCTGAAATGTTTTCTCCACAACCATAGGTCATTCAAAAAGCAGTTACCCTCTCACTCATTATTGGTACTACTACTTTAAACAGACAGATCGAATATGTTATTTTTCAAAAATATATGTTAGAGAGCATAGTATTGACGGTCATCTGTCATCACAGAAATGGTGAGCAAAATTAGAACCCGTGTCATTCTGTAAAAGAAAAATGCATAACTGCCATAAATTTCTTATTACTTCTCAATACTCTATCACTGGATAACCAGTGAACCTCAAGTGGTACAAATGATACTCATGGCCCATTCTTCACCTTATTACAAAGTATCAGAAAGATTCCACTAAAATTTTAAGATTCTTTCACATTTGGTAACATGTTTTTGACATTTTAAAGCTTTAACTTAAAAAACAAAAACAAATGATGTCCTACAGCTCTTGTGTGTACTTTTGCCTTCAATTTATTTGCTAAAATAGCTTGTCTATAAATGAGTGAATGAATTTCATGTTTAGAGGTAGTTCTGTAACCTGACCCAGCAAGCTTTTTTCTATTCCATTCAAACCAACCACTCCAATATTCTAAACTACGTAACTTTAGATAACATAGACTTTCGAGAACACACTGTTTTACTACGAGAGTATTTTGCTGTTTAGCAGCAATCTTCTCCACTGATTCCCTTAGTTATTTGTAACAACACAGTTCTTCGAATTATTTCAATTGAGCCTAGCAAATATCATTGGATAAAATGTTAGAAATATTGGTACTTTCATTTAATTATATAGTAAACATTCCACACTGCATAATTTGTTCAAATACTTGTTTTTGCAAATCTTCAGCAATGTTTTCTATATATATTCTCGCAATATCTGCTGACAAATGTGATGTTGTTTGTTGCCATATTATTTTTCATAATTTCAGTCACTATTGTTCTTAAGGAAGAACAGTGTTTCCGATGGTAAATAAGTTTGTATTTTAATATTTTTTAAATCCCCAAAGTCTTCTAATTATTAATGATTTTGTAAAGTCTATACTGAGTGTCATGTGACATTAAACACTGCTTGATTCAGGATCTAGATAGATTTTAACGCCTTATCAATGAAATGGTCTTCCGCCATTGCACGCCATACACTAAGAGTAACATTCTTTTTCAATGACTGAATATAAATCCGCATTTCAAATAGACTTCTTGATTATTATTTTTGGTTGATCGATTTTCAAATATCACTAAATCATCATTGTTCTTACTTTATAACGTAGTTTACAAAATGTCCATGTTCTAGGGATATTCTTTTTCAAATGGGCTTGAGTTTTTAGTATTATATTTGCTATGCTTTTTTTCAGTCAGGTATCTGTTTTGTAACAGTTAGTTTAGTTTAACTAATCTGTCACTAATCTGTGACTCCTCATAACAAGGCACAGATAAAATTTAGTAGCTCCAACTCTGAAACAAACTCCACTCTCTCCCATCAGGATGCTCTGTTGAAGTTGCAATGCATGTAAATAATGCTCCGGTATAGCCCAGCTCTATCTGGGCATATTAATTATAGTAACTTTATTTTCTTTGATTTTTTAAATAAAAAAACACAAATAACAATTTTGATTTCTTCTCAAACCCTAATGCATCATCTTGCATATTTCTCGGAATGCATGGACTATTTTTGAGGCCACTATTCTACAGTATGGGCTTTAGATTCAGATTTGAAAAATATTTTTTTGCTATGTATACTTAAGCAGGTTACTTACCCATGAGTCTCATATAGCTCATCTATCAAATGAAAACAGCTATATCACAGAACTGTGATGACTACATGAGATAATAAAACATTTGTTGTGAACATACAAAGTGCAAGGCTCTAGTCACAGCACACGAAATTTATTAATTCTTGAGTACAGTGTCTACATACAATGAGAATTTGATAAATATTACTTTTCTTCCCCAGGAAACAGAGAGGAGAGAGAGAAGGAGAGAGGGAGAGAGAGAAGGAGAGAGTGAGAAAAAGAAAGAGCAAGAGATTAATTGTGCAAAATAAGCAATATTTATTAGGGCAAATAAAGTTGGTTGTTTATATGCCTATCGCTTCCACAAAACCTCAAGGCTCCTAGTCATGTTGTTGTCATGCATGTATCTTAATAGAATGCAAGTACAAAGCTTTGAATATGTTACGTGCTCAACAATTAAATAAACGTTAAGTGAATATACATAGGGTGACACCATAGCTTGCTGTTTATTAACTGTAAAAATTACAGCAAATCCAGCATTGACAGGATGTTTAATTAATCCCACAAACACTGCAAAACATGCTATTGTTTTTACCAAATTCTATTATACCATTGCAGAAAGGGTAACACTCTCCAGAGCTTTTCAAAATACAAAACTCTTTGATTATTTGTACGAACAGATGGGACATAAGGTATGGATAATCCAAAAATAATTTGTTTTGATTTTGAAATGTGTTTTCATATTCATATTTAAGCATTGGCATACCTAATATTCTATAAGAATAAATGTACTTTGAACAACAAAACTAGAGTATGAGAAGCTGAGTTAGAAAAAAGCTGAACACAAATTCGTTTCTCTTATCTTTTTTCTTAACATCTCTGTGTAACCTATACCACTTTGATTACTCCAACTACCTAGAACTCACCTTTTCCCAGACCTTATCAGATTATCTAAATGTTGGTTTTCACAGGGATATTTTCTGTATAAAGCAGGGAATTCTCATCAATAAATTTGAAATCAAGGTTGCCTAGGTATTATTAAAAAATCAATAGAAATATACTATAAAATATGTCATCTGCTTCACTACAACGAGGAACTTTTATTTTTAATAAATTATTTTATTCCTTTGTGTATTACAAACCATTAATGTCCTCCACAACTCTTTTTTTTCAGATAAGACACTGGAGGTAGAGAAAAACTAGCTTGCGATAAATAGTATTTACTTATGTAATCCATCTGATATCTCACAAGTTTTCTTGTCAAATTCATAGTGCTCTTATTTTTTTAAAAGGTAAATTATTGTGAAATGTTTAAGTAAAGTAAAAGGAGGAATAACAAATGCAAGGCATCATTGTTCATGGGCCATGTACTACATCTCTAGGTGTATGGGAAGCAGAGCGCTTTGGTAGAAAGAACATGGGCTTTAAAGCCAAAGCCTGGATTTGAAAGAAGCTTCCACATTCACTACTTGTGACCTTAAACAAGTTACCATTTTTTCCAGAATTTCAGTTTCCTCATTAGCAAAGAGAAGGCAAAAGTATTAAATGAGAACATACATAAAGTGTTTAACCCTTAGCCAATATTTGTTACATAATAATATAATTTCTACCTTTCTTCCCAAACCAGAAATTCTCAAATTTGATTGTATTGTAGATCTCTTTTTCTTTTTTTTAAGAATTATTCTCACTCTTGTCCACCAGGCTGGAGTTCAATCGTGTGATCTCGGCTCACTGCAACCTCCGCCTCCCAGGTTCAAGCGATTCTCCTGCCTCAGCCTCCCAAGTAGCTGGGATTACAGGTGCCTGTCACCATGCCCACCTAATTTTTGTATTTTTAGAAGAGATGGAGTTTCACCATGTTGGCCAGGACGGGTCTCAAACTCCTGACCTCAGGTGATCTGCCCACTTTGGCTATACAAAGTGCTGGGATTATAGGCGTGAGCCACCACGCCTGGCCTGTAGATCTTTTTTTAATTTTTATTTTTTAGAGATGGAATCTCACTCTATTGCCCAGGCTTGAGTGTAGTTATATGATAATAACTTACTGCAGACTCAAACTCCTGTACTCAAGTGATCCTCCTACCTCAGCCTCTGCAGAGTAGCTGGGACTAAATGTGTGTGCTACTGTGCCTGGCTTGTATTCTGGATTTCTTCTAACTACTAATGATTCACATCAATAATTGATACTTCTGTATCACATAACAGTTATAAAATTTCTTCACATAAACTGTTGAATAAAATCCTCACTGTCACACTGTAATCAGACTTTAACGTAGGTCATCCAGTGTACTCAACATTCCATCAAGCCTGCTCCCCTCTTTAAAAAAATAGTCATCGCCAGAACTAACAGTTTTATAGTAAGAAGGTAATATCCAATGATAATAGATATTATTAAACTATTTGGCTAGGTCCAAACAAGAACATATTCACATTAATATCACTAGTGGTTCTAGGACCTAAAACTTTACTTGGTACAATTATTTTGTAACACTTTCCTACACAATAGCTTATAAAACAAATTTTAAAAAAATGCTCAAATGAAAACTTTTAATAGCTATTATGATTGTTTGAGAAGGGCAATGACCCTCAAAATTTAGTATATTTTCCAATCTTCAGTAATACATTAAATTTCCTCATTATAATTCATTCCTTTGAAAACGATACTGAAAAAAATAGATAATGTCTAATATATTGGGTGGTCCATTAAAACAAGATCCCTACTTAATCTAACCAACTCTGTGAGAATAGTTGGTTAATCACTTAGATTATCCTAGGGGCCACCTCTCAAGACCACACTTTAAAAATCATTTCTTTGAGCCCTTCTCTTCTGTTTCCTACTAATTAGAAGAAAACAGAGCATAAAAGTTAAAGGTATGTGGGTTCTGGATTCAGACTGCCTAAGTTCAAATTTTGGTTTACTATTTTAGATGAATTCCTTAACATTATTAACCGTTTTGTACTCATTAAAATGAGGGAAGTAAAAGGACCTATATTACAGAGTTTTGTGATGATTAAATAAGAAAATTGAAGTATTAGTAATAAAAGTTGCTAACATTTATCAAGCATTTTACCATATTCAGACACTGTGCTAAGTATTTACATATATTATCTCATTTAATATTCACAAAACCCTATATTACATGTTCTAGATGATAAATGTGAGATCCAAGGTGCACAACTCATACACCAGAACTATGATTTAAATCCAGCACACGAATTCTACAGTACAAACCCTTAGATGCTAGGTGTATGGGAAGCTCAATGCCTGGCACATAGAAAGCATTCAATAAATTTTAGCTTGTGTTTATTTCTGTTTTATCTAAATGCCAATTTATTTGAAAGTTCTAAATTGAATAAAGTAGTTCTCAAATATTCAATTTCACGATTCCTTGCTTTTACCCTACCAAACACCATTGTTCTAAAACAGAGAGAGAGAGAAAGAAAGCACAGAAGCAAGAGTGTAATACTGTGAATTACTTATATAACACTTAACTAATGAAAGTTAATAGGTGGAGGAAACTTTAATGCATACTACTATATGAAAGAAGCCAACCTAAAAGGCCACATACTATATGATTACAACTATTTGATATTCTAGAAAAGGCAACACTATGGAGACAGTTTTAAAAAAAAATCAGTGGTTGATAGGGGCTCGAGGAGAGAGGGATGAATAGGTGAAGGACAGATCATTTTTAGGGCAGAGAAATTACTCTGTATGATTCTTGTAATGGTGGGTACATATCATTATGCATTTATTCAAACCCATAAAATATATAACACCAAAAGTGAATCCTAACATAAACATGTGACAACGTCAATCATAACAAATGTACCACTATGCTGGAAAATGTTAATAATGGTAGAGGCTACGTATGTGGGGGTAAGAGGTATTTAGAAAATCTCTGTATCTTGTGCTCAAATTTTCTGTGAACCCACAATTGCTCTAAAAAATAAAGCCTATTAAAAATTTATCATGTAGTAGATCTTTATAAAGTTTCAACAAATATCAAAGAATTAACATCATACTAACTCTAAGCACAAGCAAGTTAAAAATCAACAGAAAAAATTTTTTTGACTCAATAGGAGTTATTCTGGGAATACAAACACAAAGTAAAGACTTGAGGGGGATGAAACCATCAGGATGAATGTAAGCCAGACAGGGGAAAATTACAGAATGTCAATATGCCTTAATCTAGGAAAGGCAAATTTCTAAAAATCATACCAAATGGTTAAAAATTACTAAATGAGAAATTGAAGAGAATTTTAGATTATAAGGTTTTAGGAAGTGAAATAATTGTCTTAAGGTGAAATAGTTCACGGGAAAGCTGAGACTAGAAACTCACAACTCTCAATCTAGTGCTCTTTCCACTATAACAGATTGACACCATAGAACATGCTTGACTCAAGGCAGTAAATTAAGTACACTGAAGAAAAAGATAAGGAAAAAGTGACAAAATGTAAAGTCTTTGATTCAGGCCCAAGTATTACAGCTGGTATGACAGAAAATAGCCACAATTTCAAAATGACTTCAACCAGGAAAGAAAGAAAGAGATGAGATTTGAAAGGGAATTAAATTTAAAGAATCAATGGAAAGTGATGACAGACTTCCTTATTTGGTAGTTTCAGGCCTGAGCTTTTGCCATTGAGGTAATAATTAAAGTGCTTTAATGCCTGGACTGACCACACTAAATAACATAAAATTATAACCTGTTGCACTAGGTCAGTTTTATAAACTGTGCCTAAAATTTCCTGAATTCAAATCTGATTATAAATGTGCAATAAATTCATCTGTTCATTAGGCTAATTTATTTTCTGGGTGCATTTAAAATCTTTTTTTATTGTGGAAACTTCTAAACATACAAAAAGAACACATAAAAATGAATTATCAGCCGGGCGTGGTGGCTCACTCCTTTAATTCCAGCACTTTGGTAGGTCGAGGCTGGCGGATCACAAGGTCAGGAGATCGAGATCATCCTGGACAAATGGTGAAACCCCGTATCTACTAAAAATAGAAAAAAAATTAGCTGGGCGTGGTGGTGCATGCCTGTAGTCCCAGCTACTTGGGAGGCTGAGGTAGGAGAATTGCTTGAACCCAAGAGGTGGAGATTGCAGTGAGCTAAGATTGTGCCACTGCACTATAGCCTGGGCGACAGTGAGAGACTGTCTCAGAAAAAAAAAAAAAAAGACTTCTCTTGTACTCATCATTCAATTTGAGTAACTCACATTTTGCCTTTCCTATTTTACCTTTCGCCACTATATACTTTTTTTCTGAAGTAGCCGAACTGATTTAAGATGAAGAAGAAAACTAAAGAATGAAAGAAATATTATCAATCTGTTATTCATTAAGGCTTGAGCCAGAAAGATTCCAGATTATTAGGCAAAAATAAAAAAGAAACAAGAGTCAAGTAGTCAAGAATAATGAAGTTAAAGTCTATTAGTGAGAAGGTCTAGATGCATTACTTGAAAATAAATGGAAGCACTGTCTATGGGGGAGGAGATTTTAACAAATTATTTTTCAATAATTTAAGTGACACAAAGAAGATTGGCAGACAATGTTGTAAAGCTTTATTGATACTAGAGTTTCTAGAGATGGGTTATCTTCAAGGAACATAATGATTAATCACACCATGTTTAAATTCCTATAATCACTAACTTACTGTATTCCAATAAGCACCTATAGAGAGAAAAGTTTGTGCTATTTATAAAATTTCAACATAACAAAGTCTCAGTTTATTCTTAAAGCTCATTAAATTACGTGAAGGGAAAATGTTATAGAAAAAGAAGTTTCTCTGGGATAGAATGAAAATAGGTGCCCACAAAAATATTAACAGATAATGGCAAAGTGCTAATGTTTAATGAGAGTCCTAATATTTCTCCTCTTTGCTGACCAAATATATTAGGGGAATATAAATTTGAGAGAGCAGAAGAATCTTTACTGACCTGGAGTGGATGCCATAGAGGGAAGCATATCATAGCATGGTATGCAGAACTAGCCTGTAACAGATCATTTGGAAAAAGGAGAAATAATTAGACCTTTATGAAAAATCATGCATGTTTTTCACAGTGATTGGAGTTTCCAGGTAATTTACTGAGTTCTGACCTTTGGATTAATGTGTGTTTGCCTCAAGAATGGGCATTTTGTTCTCAAAATAAACTTCAAATGGGAAG
This sequence comes from Cacajao melanocephalus, assembly GCA_963573385.1. Lineage (NCBI taxonomy): Eukaryota > Metazoa > Chordata > Mammalia > Primates > Pitheciidae > Cacajao > Cacajao melanocephalus. The sequence continues at coordinate 66,634 of CAUYLG010072437.1, read as the reverse complement.
TGTATTCTCAAAGTTCATTTTTATTTCCCATGAAGTCTGTTGTAAAGTACTTGAGAAAGATCTCCCCATTTTTTAATTTGGAAATTTTAAATTAGAATATAAAGTGACTTTGGTCAAGTTCAGTGCTCTTTTTAAAGTAATATTAATAAAATTGCATATTTCTGGACCTCGAAGGATTCTTCTAAGCATTTAGAATCATACTTCAGTTTCCAGACTAAACACTGAAGCCAGAGATTATGAGAAGCAGGCAATGCAGCAAATATAAGCATATCAAAACTATCTTGATGGAAAAGAAAATGTGAATAATGTCATGCTGAATCATCAATTTCTGTCATGAAACAAAAGGCAAAACTTGGCAAGTAAAGATGAAAGATGAATTTCTAATGGGGAAGAGGAGTTAAAACTGAAATAACTAGTAAGGCCCAATTGAGGTTTTAAAGCATGAATCCAAATATCAAGATTTTTTTTTCATATTTGGTTCCTCTGTAAAGACTTTTGATTGCAAGACCAATGAACAGGGACTAATCCTCTTCTCCATATTCCTTAGCAAACTGTTAGCATATAGCTGTCTCTTGCTTCCCATTCTCCCTTAAAAGTAAAAAATGTTCTTCAATCAAAAATATTACTTCCTACATTTCATATAAATCAAGTCAAATTATATCTCCAAACAATCCTATTATCTCTGAGGAGATCCTTGGTTCTCCATGGATTTGAATTCAGTCAAAATACGTCACAGTTCCTCAGTGTCTTTATTTGTCCTGCTTCTCCATAAAGTCTAAACTCCTGCCTTTCCAATGAAAATCTGTGTATGAAGACTTTCTACATATTAATCCTATTCTTCAACTTTCTGACCATACATTCCTAAAATAGCTATACATTCTGATTAACACATTCCTATGCATTACAGATTACCCATTTTAAGTACCTCAGTGTCCACTGATCTTCATCCCCTGCTGACAATCACCTTTCCACAAGCCTACATTCAAATAGCTAGATCATTTGTGAACTACTGCTCACTCCTCCAAGTTCTGCCTTGTCTACAGACTAATTTTAAGGGTCAAATACCCATTCTTAAGGCAAACATATACTAATCAAAAGGTCAGAACCCAGTTAATTACCTGAAAACTCCAATTACTGTGAAAAACATGCATGATTTTTCATAAAGGTCTAATTATTGCTCCTTTTAACAAATGATCTGTTATAGGCTAGTTCTGCATGCTACACTATGATATGCTTCCTTCCATGGCATCCACTCCAGGTCAGTAAAGATTCTTCCACTTTCTCAAATTTATATTCCCCTAAGATATTTGGTCAGCAAAGAGGAGAAATATTATGACTATCATTAAACATTAGCACTTTGCCATTATCTGTTAATATTTTTGTAGGCACATATTTTCATTCCATCCCAAAGAAACTTCTTTCTCTATAACATTTTCCCTTCACATAGTTTAACAATTAATATCTAGAATAGCACATTAACAGGTGAAGATGTTCCAATGTATGAAGTATTACTAAAAGAATTATTTACTTATCTGATCATATAATTTATTTTAAGAATCAAAATAGACACAGAGAATAGAAAACAAAAGAAGTAAGTATTCTAGAAACACAAAAGAATTAAGAATGGAGACAGATTAAATTGTCAAAAAGTGTTTATTTAATAGAAACACTAAGTAGAATGTTTGTCAATTCTCTGACAAATATATCAATATTTAAGCTCTGGATACCTGAGAAGTGAAAAAGGCAAATGACTGAGGGAAGTTCCTCCAGCCAAAGTTAAATATGACCTAAGACCTGACACGGTTCACATATACAATCAACTCCCTACTCAAAACCAGTAAACACACATCCAATCCATCATTTCCAAGGCACTCATACGAATTTCTCAAAGGTTATGTACTTTATATTCTTTATTCCAAGAGTGGCTTTGATGCTGATGTTTGACTTCTTTCTCCTGAATAAAAATACTTGGCACTAGGACAGGACTGAGAGGCTGGGGTTTCTAAACTACCATAAAGTTAGTTCTGTTTAAGGATAACTCAGTAAAGATTTTACAAGGCAACATTCCTTAGCACTACCAGGAAAATCCCTCTAAATCCCATATAAAATTTAACCAAGCCACCTAACCAATCTTGGCCTTTGTTTCTTTATGAATAAAATAAGAATAATAACTACCTCATGGAGTTGAAAGGAACAAATAAGTTAAAATATGTTAAGCACTTAAATGTTGTCTGGCATTTAGCAATATTAAAAAGCTAAAAATAGTATTAATAATACCTGAATGGATGTTATTCCATTGAGTAATTTATCTTTAGATTTATACAAAGCTGTTAAAAAGTAGTGTAAGTGAATAGTACATGTTTTATATTTTCTTAAGAAATTATGATATCAACTTAGAGTCTTAAATATACTGAACTTGCAGTAGTATTCCAACTGAATTAGTTTCAATATTGTAAGATTGGCATTACATTTTGTTGGTTTTTTTTTTCTTTTATCCCATAGGTTGAAATCATCAACAAATGTAAGCCAAACAAAGCAATTAATCTAAGAAATGCTTAAAATAAACCAAAATATATTTAAAAAATCTATATGCATTGATAACTAGGTTGTATATATAAAAAACGAAGCATGTACTTTCTAAATTAAAATTTAGCTGGGGGAGGGGTGACTGACCTTTAAGAAAAAGATAAAACTCAAGAAATAAATTGTAGGAGACTTACCCAACCACATATAAGGACTTACTGCAAAGCTCTACTAATTAATACAATGTGTTACTGGTATAGAGATAGTCCAATCAACCAAGAGACAGAACAGAGAGCATATAAACAGGCCCTTGAATATACAGACCCTTGCTAGGCAAGAGCTGGCATGGCAAATCACTGAGGAAACACAAGAGCATACAGTAAACATAACTGGAAAATCATGTTTCTCTTCAGAAAATAATTTAAACTTTTATCTCTAAATGACATATAAAAATCAGCTCCAGTGAATGATTAAGAAAATTAAAAAGCATGAACTATGAAAGAAAATCTGTATTAGCACTTACAAATTAAGATTTTTATGTTTATTAGAATCCCCCAAAGATGACAAAATAATCTGCACAAGAAATCCCTGTGACACAAGTTTACCTATAAACAAAATTGTACATGTACCCCTGAACTTAAAAGTTTTAAGAAAAAGAAAATATGATATACAGGCGAGGAATAGTGGCTCATGCCTCTAATCCTAGCACTTTGAGAGGCCAAGGCAGAAGGATCTCTTGAGGCCAAGAGTCTGAGACAAGCCTGGGCAGTACAGTAAGACCTCACCTCTCCAAAAATAAAAAATAAAAAAAATTAACTTAGCATGGTGGCATGCGCCTGCAGTCCCAGCTACTCAGGAGGTTGAGACAGGAGAATCCCCTGAGCCCAGGAGGTCAAGGCTGCAGTAAACCATGATCGTGTCATGGTACTGTAACGTGGGCAACAGAACAAGACCCTGCCTTAAATTTAAAAAAAAAAAAAAAAAGAAAAGAAAGAAAATGTGATATACATATACAACAGAATACTATTCTGCCTTAAAAAAAAGAAAATTCTGTCATGTGATATCAATGAACCTGAAAGACACTATACCAAGTGAAATAGTCCAGGCACAGAAAGACAAACACAGCATGTTCTCACTCATGTGGGAACTAAAACAATGAAACTCATAGAAGCAGAGAGAATGGTGACTACCAGGAGATGGTAGGTGGGGAGACAGGAGAAATGTTAGTTTAGGGATATAAAATTTCAGTTATACAGAATGAATAAGTAAGTTCAAGAGATGTATTATACAATATAGTGACTACAGTTAATAACAATGTATTAGTTGCTTGAAAATTGCTAAGAGAATAGATTTTAAGTGTTTTCACCACCAAAAAGTATGTAAGGTAATGTATGTTAACCTGATTTAGCCAATTCATAATGTGTATGTATTCTAAAATAATGTACATTAATGTACATAATTTTTGTCAATTAAAAATAAGTTAAATTTTTACATGTAGAAAATAAAAGCTAATAATCATGTTTTTAAAAAAAAATACATACATACATACACACAAAAAGAATGCCCCCAAAAAAGTGAAAAGACAAGCTACAAGTTAAAAGAGATAGAATTAGTATGTAGAATATAAAGAACTCTGGCAAGCAACAGAAAAAGAAGCATACAAATTTTTAAAAAGAAAAATGGTTTAAGAACCATTTCACAGAAGAAAAAAATACATATACATGTTCATAGTCTTGTTTCTTGAGAAACATGAAAGTTCACATCAAGACTATTATAAGATATTTTTTATGTACTCAGATGGCAAAAATTAAGAAGTCTGACAATAACATGTGTTCAAGAGAATATAGATCAATGAGAATATTTTATACAATGCTGGTGGGAGTGTAAATGGCTAGTATCACTTTAGAAAAATAATTTGACAATCTCCTGCAAAGTAGACCATTTACACATCTTATGACAGCAATTCCAATCTTAGTACATACACAAAAGAATGTCTTCCGAATGTCACCAACAAACATGTGCAAGAATGTTTGTTTTAGCACCATTCACAGCCACAATAAAAGGAAAACAACTCAAATGTCCATTAGTAGGAGAAAGGATAAATTATACTGTGGTATAGACACAAATATTATATAGAAGTGAAAAGGAACTCTATAAGTTACCATGACATACAACATGGGTGAATCTCAATAATGTTGAAAGAAAAAAAAGCATATTCCAAAAGATACATACAGTAGGCTATTAATGTGTTATTGAGTTACAGCTAGTAAGTTAATAATTGGTATTATGATTTGTGACATCTACAGGGGTAATATTAAAAGTAGTTTATAAGTAGCAAAGCTATATATATTTATGAAAAAACAACGGAATAATAAACACAAATTTTAGAATAGTGGTTACCTCTGGTTGAGGGAATATAGGTGTGAGAAGGAAATGTGAGTTTTGATGTTCTATTACTTTGGTTAGGTCTTGGACTCAGGTATTTCTTCTGATTTAAAATAATGAATGAATGAATGAAAAAAGGAGAATTCATAGAAAAATGACTATTAACTTGTTATGATTAACAAATTCTGTGTGCTTAAAGTCAAATTTTTTTTAAATAACAAATGATTTAGTAGTACTTCTTACACTTCCTGTACATATGAATGACTTGGAATCTTGTTAAAGTGAATATAATGATTCTTTAGGTTTGAATTGGAGTTTGAGATTCTGCATTTTAAGCTTCTAGGTGGTATGAATGCTACTGGTCCAAAAGAATCTATATTATCTATCTGGACATTTCCAAATATGAGGTGCTGGCAAAGCTCAATTTGATTGAGACTATTAAAGGCAACAAAAAATGTCAAGCCTTGTTGATGGAGAAGTTTAAATTTTATTCAATCAACTTAAATCTTAGTCTTTAACAAAAAAGGAACAGGCCAGGAGTGGTAGCTCACATTCATAATCCCAGCACTTTTGGAGGCTGAGGCAGGCAGATTACTTGAGGTCAGAGGTTAAGAACTGCCTCGCCAACATGACGAAATCCTGTCTCTACTAAAAGTACAAAAATTAGCCAAGAATGATGGCACACACCTGTAATCCCAGCTACTGGGGAGGCTGAGGCACAAGAATCACTTGAACCTGGGAGGCGGAGATTGCAGTAAACTGAGATCATGCCACCGCACACCAGACTGGGCAACAAAGCAAGACTCTGTCTCAAAAAATAATAAAATAAAAATAATAAATGTTTAAAAGGAACAGAAAAAGCAATTTATTGTTTTAAAGCAATCTATTGTTTTAAGATTGAGCATCAGTGATTCAACAAATTCAGAGACTTGAAGGATAAATGAAATAAACTGAACTGACCACTGAATAAGATAATAGGTGTCATATTTTGGAATGTTTATTACAATGCTAAGAAATAACTGATTTCTGTCTATTCCAAAGAGAAGTAGGTCTTGATAAAAGACACTAGAAGGATAAATGAAATAAACTGAACTGACCACTGAATAAGATAATAGGTGTCATATTTTGGAATGTTTATTACAATGCTAAGAAATAATTATTTGATTTGAAATGAAAGACATTTCTTTCCTAAATTATAAAAAACTGAAATAATAAGAATTAAGGGAAAATCACTGTAGCTTATTGAAGATTAAAATAAACAGATCACTTCAATCTCCCAGTTCCTTGGCCTCTACAAAACTTCAACTAGCAATTGGGATAGTCATTATTGGTGGTTAAAAATTATCTTTAACAGAGAAAGAGAAAACACAATTAAGAGATGATTGGCAATGACATATGCATCTACAACATATACTAATAGGTCCTACTACTCTAGTAACATTACTATTATTAAGAAACAGTGAAGAAATATATTAAAAATATATCTACCTCAATTGCTATTAAATTCACATTTAATAAAGATAATCAATATACAAGTAGAAGGTGAAAATGGGTTCGATTTATTACAATGGTTTCATTATGTGAAGCATACTATATCAAAGAGAATCAATTCAGGCAGTTGTTTCTACTAGCCTTGCCTCAAGTCTATTTAAAGAAATGAAAATCAAAGATTGCTGGGCATAGTGGCTCACACCTGTAATCCCAGCACTTTTGGAGGCTGAAGCACGTGGATCATCTGAAGTCAGGAGTTCAAGATCAGCCTGGCCAACATGGTAAAACCTCGTCTCTACTAAAAACACAAAAATTAGTGGGCATGGTGACGCATGCCTGTAATCCAAGCTACTTGAGAGGCTGCGGCATGAGAATCGCTTGAACCTAGGAGGTGGAGGTTGCAGTGAACCCAGATCACGCCACCGCACTCCAGCTTGGGCAACAGAACAAGGCTGTCTCAAAAAAAAAGAAAGAAAGAAAAAGAAAAAAGAAAGAAAGGAAAAGCAAAGATTGCTGTCCCTTTTAACATCTATCTTTTCAGCTTTCTTATGACATTGTGTCCATTACTGGAATACTAGAGAAACTGAAGAATATTAAACTAGTTAAACATATTTTTAAGAATATTTATGAAAAAAGTAAAAGTCAAATGATTAGGGTAAGACATTTTTAAAATGGAGACATTCTCTAGAAAAGGAGTCAGGTATAATATATGTAGATTTAGACACATTCATCCATTCAATTTTCTCCAAACGAGAATCGAGGTATCTTTATAGTACAGTACAGACTCTACTGTATTAAGATGATATTTTCTTGTTAGTAAAGAATGTCTAACTTTTCAGCCTTTTGTAGTGGTGTTATCAACCAACTAACGTAGCTATTTCCTAATACTCTAACAACCAAAAAATTGGCCAATGGCAAATTAGGTGTCTGGTCACTGAAAGATTATAAAGATTGTACTATTTCAAAGCATTTATGCTACAGTCACTATTAACTGCAGCTATAAATTAGAAGGAGATAATTTCCAATGAAATATAACAACAGATTAGAAAGCTGTATTTAGCTGTCTGTGGCCATGTAACAAGTCAAAACGTAATGCAACATTATCATTATGTCCAGTTGTGACAAAGGCACAGACTTCCCACAAAGTATTCCTATCTCTATACTAGAGTAAGACATCACTGGGAGACGTACCTGAATACAAATCTCCCCTCAATGACCAGAAAAATAAATGAAGAAATTTTAGAGACCTGTCTTAGACTTTAAGCAATTAAATGTATTCACACCTTCCATGTATTTCACTCTTTATATGTCCAAGGTTTACATAGCTTCATCAGTAATACGTTCTATTACTGATATATCAAAAGGCTTAATATCACACATGCAGCTTCAAATATATATAAGTGTCCACCACGTATAAAAAATGCCTTCAGATTTTCATTATCATTCTATACACAACACATTATGCTTTTTAAAGCACTTCAACGTGTATTACTTTACTCGACCTCACAAATATTGCGTAACTGAGGAAAGTATCTCTATTTTAAAGACAAAGATCCTGAGATACAAAAGTCAAGTGATTTGTCTATAATCATATTCTATGCTGACTTCTAGGATTTTTTTCATTTAATATTTTTAAATTCTTTCATTTCTGCATTCTGCTACTTTGTTGAAATCATTATTGTACCTGTAATCTATTAGGTCAAATCAGTAAATATTGTCAATCATTAACTTCTATATGCAAGGATTCAATTCATGGATAATTGGCATTATTAACTTATTTGTGATATCCATAGGGGTAATATTAAAATTATATAACAAGTGACATGAAAGGTACCAACTGAAGAAAATGAACACTGAACAAATTGAAACATACCCCCAAAGTTTTACCAAGGGAGATCAACTGCATGTCACTTCCGATGTGGGCATGACCAATAGAGTCTGATTTAATCACAAACCATAAATCACTTGTAGATGTTTATCTGGCCTGAAATGTTAGAAGAACATCTAAAGATTTAAGAGAACATGTAGAAAATTCTGGTGTCATGTGGTACAAAATTAACTTAAAGAAAATGCAAATATAAAGCAAAAAAATTCTCCTTGGGTGCCAACATTTAGAAATATGAACTCATTACTACCAAAGGTAGCCATAATATTTTACATTATTTTAATTTCTTCATGCATATATATTCAAATATACTTAATTTTATTAAAATACATAAATGGAATTTTGAACATGTTTTTAGCACAATTTTTCTTTTCCTTTATTTCTTGGCTATCTGCTCCTCTCCTTTCATACCCATTTTAATAACTTAATATGCATCCTGTCATGTTATTCTTCCTTTAAAAACAGCCCTACTACAAGGCAGATATACACCTATGCAGATATTACCTATAAATATACATATTCAGGGATTTTTGTCATTATTTTAAAAAGGCTGAATATTATGCACACTTTTCATGCCTTGCTCTTCTCACTCATAAGGAACTCCTGGAAATTCTTCCAGAACATCTGAGATAGCTTTAATTCACATCTTTTAATGACTGCATAATATTCCATGGTTGAGTTTCCATTATTTACTAGCATTACCTTGTTAATAGAATTACTGTTTTCTGCAGTTTGCCACTACAATAAAGTTACAACAATCTAGAAACCAAAAAATACACATTCTTAAATGTTGCTACTTATATTCCATGGAAAATATTCCCCAAAATGAGACTGCCAGGTTAAAGTATATTGCAAATTATAATTTTAATAGGTTTTTGTTAGTCTTACGAGACTGCATTTCGTAACAGGTAGACTAAATCACATTTCCACCAGTAACAAATGAGTTGTTTTCCCCTTATTACGACCAGCAATAAATGTTAAACCCGTAAGACTAACACAACTTTTAAATGCTAAGAGGCAAAACCTCATTCTTAAGGTGCAAAATGGGAATATACTTTCATTTTTTTCTGCAGACATCATCAATTATGCTAGTCCCATTAATTTTAAAAATCCATCATTTTCCAACTAAGTTGTCATATTTTCAGTATTTGCCAATCGTTTCCACTGATCTATTATTTCTGCCTAGGCTATCACCATGTTGTTTTAATTAGCTGACTTTGTAATATGTTCTAGTATGTGTAATGCAAGTCACACCTCATTGCTTTTTCATATTGACTTGCCTTTTGTTAGCATTTAATCTTTCAAAGTAGTTTTAAAATAACATTGTTGACTTCACAAAGGAAAAAAAAATCCCCAGAGATTCGCATTGGAATTGCATTACATAAATTTATTAACTTTGAAAGAATATTTTTGTTACTGTTTTCCCATCCTAAAACCACAGTTTGTCCTTCTCTTAACCAAATCCTGTTTCACGCATTCTATTATCTTTGTTTTCACAGAGTTCCTGTACCTCTCTTGAAAATCTTATTAATAGGCATTTTGTAATGTGTGTTTCTATGGAAAAGAGAATAATATTTTCCCAATGGGAAAAAAGTCTTGTAGATGCCCAAATTCCTCCAGAGAAGAGTTGTTTTCATCTTATCTTTCATCCAACTACCTTATCAATTTTTCTTACTCATTTTTCTAGATTTTAAAATTAGTTTCTAGAATTTTTAGATCATATATAATCAGCAAGAGGCACTTTACATCTCTACAAATGTTAATGTTAGTTATATCATTTACCTACTGTATATGATAAAGCCTCTAAAATAATGTTAAATAATTGTGATAGATGGTTCCTTGTCTAGTTTCCATTGTTAATTAAAATGTTTTCAGGATTTAACAACTTAGGCTGTGTTCAGTGGCTCATTCCTGTAATCCCAAAACTTTGGGAGGAGGCTGAGGTAGGAGAATCACTTGAGCCCAGGAGGTCGAAGCTGTAGTGATCCCTGATCATGCCACTGCACTCCAGCCTGGGTGACAAAGTGAGATCGTGTCTCAAAATAAAAAACAAAAACCCCAACAACTTAGAATTATATCTTCTGTTGACTGTAAATAAAAATACTTCATAATATTTAAGCAATTCTCATTTATTCTTATTTTGATTGAGTTTTAAATAAATTATATTGGTATATTTCCTATTATTGAATCATGCTTATATTCCTACTTAAAAATACATGTAAAAATAGCCCCTAGTTATTATTTTGATTTGCAGTTGATATTTGCTAATATTTTCCTTAGAATTTTTGAATTTATTTCATAAGTGAAATTATATTTTTTACTACATAATCTTTAACAGAATTAGATATTAAATGAAATTATGGAATATTTTGATATTTTTCCCATGGCCTAGAATGATTTAAATTACATCAAAATTATGTATTCCTTAATGTTTAAGTGACAACATTTGGTCAAATTTCCAATCTTTTCTATGGTAAATAGTATTGGCTTTCTACTTCTTCTTAGGTCAATTTTTATAATTTGTATTTGACTAAAAGACCTTTTATTTCTCATGGGTTTTAAATTTGTCAGAAAGCTACATTATTTTTAACATTCTTTTCATCTTCCAGTTTTTTCCTCTTTTTATTTCTAATTGTCTACTTTTTGGCTCATTCTTTTTCCTAAAGCTTTATCAAAGAGTTAAAATTCATGTAACATACACTCACCATTTTAACTGTATTAAAGTATATAATTCAGTGACACCCACAAGGTTGTATAAATATGACCAACTATCTCAAGAACATTCTCATCACTCCAAAAGGAAACCCTATACCCGTTAAGCAGCCATTCACCATTTTTCCTTCTCCCAGCCCCTGGCAACCACTAATCGCCTTTCTGGTTCCACCTATTTGCCTACTCTGGACACTTCACATAAATGAAATCACACAATATGTAGCCTTTTGAGTCTGGCCTCTTTCACTTAGCATAATGTTTTCAAGGTTCATCCATGTTATAGTATGTATCAGTACTTCATTTTTTTATGGCTGAGTAATATTATATTGTGTAGATATATCATACATGAATAATTTTTATTCATTTGTTCAGCAGTTTGATAGATATGAGTTGCTTCTGCTTTTTGGCCACTATGAATAATGCTGCCATGAATATTTGAGTACGAATTTTATGTGAACATACGCTATCAGTTCTCTTGAGTATATACCTCAGAGTGGAACTGATAGCCTCATTTTGTTTTTTGCTTTATCATCTTCACAAGGAGTTTATGTATCAAATTGATCTTTCCAAAGAATCAGTTTTTAGATTTGAGTTTTACTATATGTTTTTCTACTTCGTTACTTTCATCTTTGTAACAATCCCCTCTTCTTCCATCTTGTATTATTCTTTATACTAACTTCTTAACATTAGGTTATCCTTTATTTTCCATCTTCCTTAGTAACAAAGGCCTTTAAGGCTATGAGTTTTCCTCTGACAACTGTATTAGCTAGTTTTCATTGGCTTTTACATATTTCCCTGTTCATTGCTTTCTATGTGATTTCCTCTTTATCCAAAAATTATCTAGGAATGTTTTCTTTAATTCCTATGTAGATTTTCTTTAACCTTACAGAAAAACTTTTAAAATTTGATATATGTTAGCTTATAGTCAGAGAAAGTGCCTGCAAAATCTCTGCTCTCTAAAACTGAGTCTTCTTAACAACCAAGTGCAGAGACATTCAAAAACATTTAAAGAATGTCAGATTCTACATGTATATCATTTATGAATTACTCCATTTATCTTAGTCATTGTTTGCACGTGTTTAACAGAACCATCTAGACCTTTCCAGTAATTTGTACTCTATGTAATTATCTACCATAAATAAACCTGCCATATATAGATTTTATGCAGTGTTCTTCACAAACTGTGCCTTTTATTATAGTACCCCTTCTTTCAATACCTTTAACCTTAAATTCTATCTTATTTAATATCAATATTGTCATTCATAATTTGCTATTTTCCTTTTGTTTGCATTTGCCTGATATCATTATGTCCCTCATTTTACAAATAACTCTTCCTTATAACTTGATTTTATTTTTCATGTAATATAATTTAGCTGGCTTATTTTGTGTGTGTGTGTGTGTTTTTGCTGGCAGTGTGTGTGTTTTTAGGGCAGTCTGATGTTAACTGTCTTTTAACAGGAGAATTTAGTCCATCTACACTAAATGTAGTAATTGATGTGCTTAATGATATATTTTTCAATTACTTTATATTTCTTATTTTATATTATTGCTTCCTCATTCCCTTCTCTATTTTGTTTCATCAAGTGGCTATGCATTGCATAGTCTCCTTATTAGTAAGTAGGTTCTAAGTACTATTTCATTGAATTAAAGATTATCTTCCCTTTCTGTACTCTATAAACAGATTAATATATATAAAATACACTTCCCTTCTACCACCAAGAGATTCTATTCCCCCTTTCCCCTTTTCTTAAATAAATGAGATCTTCAGAATATATGCATTTCCCTCCCTATTCTCTTCCTCCTTTCCTGTCATCTCCCACCCTCCATCTTCCTCCTTTTTTACTTTCTAGCTGCCCACTTTCTCTATCTCCCATGTTCTGAAGAGACAGTTTAGGACATTTTAAAATTTCCTAAAGAAATATCCTTTTATTTCAAGAGCCTCAAATTACCTATTGTATTTCATATTGCTAGCCACTTATCTGTTAGATAAAATTATACACACATGCACACACATAATTATATATGCTCATTATTCCCACCATTTTCTTTATTCTTCATCTTCCTCATCTTAAAGTATTTGCTCTAGTTCATTTGTTATTTGCTTATAATCTACTTACTCTCCGGCATTTTCTCAAGATTTGATAAAATCACTACATACAATGAATTCTTGTATATTCTTAAATGTATTTCTTTCTTACCTTGGCTTATAAATAACTTTCTGGACATGGAGATTCTTGAATTATAGTCATTTTCTTTCTGCAGTCTGCAAATATCATTCCACTATCTTGTTACTTCCAATGTTACAGATATGCAAATATGAAGTCCTATGATACTTTCCTCTTTACAAGAATTTGTTTTTTCTACTTGAGTTTATGTCTTAATTTTTAGAATTCAGAATGTTCATTAGGATATACTTAAATGTGTCTTTTCTTTCAGTCAAGACAATAAGTCAGTAAACACTTTCAATCCACAGACTCCAATCTTTCTTAATCTTGGATAAATTTTGCTAGTTTTAAAAATGTTTTACCTCTTCATTATCTATTCTAAATTTTCCCCACTGTAATTCCTATTATTCAGATTTTGATGTCTGGATCTATCCTCCAAATCTCATCTTTTTTATTTAATATTTCACCATGGGTTTTTTTATATGCTTCGATACATTACCTGCATTTGATCTTTTGGGTCACTAACTTGTGTTTCAACAGTGGACTATGTTCTCTCCCTCAAATCTTAAGTTGTTCAAATGAGATATCTGAAATTATTTTTTTGTTCTTTGAATTTCCTTAAGTGCTCCCAATTTTTGTTTTCAAATTCAATTTTCATGTTTTTGCCAGTAGTACTAGTTACCTGGAGTGTGTACTCTGATTTTCCTTTCTCACTTGCTATGGGTCTCCTTAAAGAGACTGCTCTTTTTCATTAACTCACTGGAGCTCAGGTCTGGTTGCCAAGATAATCCTAAATGACAGAAATATCACAGGTGGTAAAAAGCAAAGGTAAACAGCCTGTCAGTTCCCTGCAAAGGCACATGGAGAAAGATCTCTGTTGTCCTATCTCTATTTCTTCATAGTCTCAAGAGACAGAGAGGACTCCACCAGGACTCCTCTACTGAATCCACCAGGACTCAGCTACTTTGGCTTTTTAGTTAGTTGGAGACACTTTGGTACTTTAAATGGGTAAATATTGATCTTCTCCTATAAGAGTTCACAAAACCTCTAAATATTGATCTTCTCCTATAAGAATTCACAAAAGCCCAAGCTCTTCCTCCCAATGTTTGCTGCTTTCTCATCTTTACCCAAGGACTCCAGCACCATTCTCCAATTGCTTGCCCAACTGAAGGCAGAAAAGTTTCAATTTAGTGTTTCTCTGCCCAAGGTGTCATGACAGTTGCTCATAGGTCACAGCAGCCATTTGCTTCAGAAAGGCAGACAGCTTGGAATTTGAAGTGAAGAAGATAATCATACATAACTACTTTGTTTTCAAAGTCTTTACTTTTCACAAAAGCCTGGGGTGGAGTGGGGTATGTGGGTGTGAGTTATGTCTGGACTTCATTATACTTACTCCTAAGAATCAATAGTTTCCTCAGAAAACATGCTTCTGAATATATAAAATGACAATATGTTCTCTGCATGGTCTTCGATATAGATCCTGAAATACACTCCAGCTATTGATCACTTTAAGTAAGCTTTAATGCAATCCCAGTTTTAATTAATCCAGGACTTAACTATCTTTTGTTTTGAAAACAACTTCAAATCAGCTTGCTGTAGTTTGAGTGAGAAACACAAATTATGACTTTAGCCAATCAAGTAAGTTTCCCAATATCTAAAAAGTTTTATAAATATGAAAAAGTATGTCAGCTATTTATATAGGAATTACATGTGTTCCACATGTGATTTACATGATGTTACCCTCTATACTGTTCACAAACCAATTACCTATTTTGCTTTTTAGAAGAGCTAAGTAATTATATTATATTATCACTAATACTAAAGTGTTTAACAGGATGAGACTTCTAAATAACTCAGATAATTAGGTAAAATAAGTTAAACCTATTTTTAATTGTGCGAAATTTTATGAACTTTCCTTAAGAATTAGAAAGCTCATATAAAAAGTTCAAAATCTCAATTGCAATCTATGAAGTACAAAGCATACTGTGGTTGGTTTGTTCCACTATCCAGATAGGAATCATATAGGATATGAAATTTGGGCTTCATCCTTAAATCAGCAGATAATATAATTCTGTGTATTCTATTCAACACAATATCCTGAATTGACTGTTTGCTTTACCACTGATGGGAGATACCCGACATATTTCTTTCTGAATCACAGTAAATTTAATTTTACTGGAACTTCTACCATGATAGAATTTCATTAAGTACCTAGAAGGATAGAAAACTGTGAGCATGTACAAACATGCTGGGTCTTATAAAAGTACAGGGAAAGTCTATAATAGGTAACAACAATTTTAACAATGCTAAATTTAAACTATAGTAAGTAAATGGATAGCCTGGTAAGGAAAAATAATTTTCCTAAGATAAGTACAAAAAAACCTAATCAACAAACATTTATTGAATCCCTCCTCTGTGCCTGATATTAGGCTAAGCACTAAGGCTATAAAGAAGAAAAAAGCATGGTACCTATCATTAAGGAACTGCAGTTAAGTGTTGTATAATTCTAAATGTTACCATTTCCAAGTGATGAATGTCAAAGAATTTAAGTTGTAAGTTAAACTGCATATAAAACATCACACTGAATCACATTCACTTTATACCAGATGCATCCCTTTTTGCATAATAAAACTCATCATTACACATGTAAGACAGAAACAAGAGTTATGCATACCCCAAAGGACAAAACCCACCATTTATTTTTGGCTCTTACACACTTTGGTAGTTCACTTAACAACAAATGTTGAGACCGTAATGTAGAATATTTGAATAAGAAGGACCTAGGATTTTGTTCATTTTTCCCATAATGCTTTCCAGCTCAAATTGCCCCTTCAACATAGTATTGCCTTGTTCTCCACCTCTCTCTAAAACAAGAAAGATTATTAAAAGCATGAGTGTTCAAAGGTATTTCTTTGAGGGTCAGATGTATAAAGAACAGTGAGATACAAACAATATAGCTGTTAAGAACACTAGGTACCACAGGCTATCAAAATAACAACAATAGAGTACCACTGACAATGAACTTGAGGAGAAAGGTGCCATGCAAAAGCTGAATGTTGATAATTTTTCTATCATTTTTCAATGATGTATCCATTTGAATCATATAAAATGATTATTGTACTATACTTCTTAATGCACTAAAAATAAGAGAATGAAGAAAATATAAGAAATACTCTCATAAGGAACAGTAAAGACACATAAGGGATGATAGAGCAATTCCATTATTCTTTGACTGCATTCAGATGATACAGCTCATACATGTAATACAACCCAACAATGAACATTATCTTTTAAAAACTTTTTAAGTTTTTGGTACCTTGTAGACAAAGGGTATATAAGTATATATATATGCATACATGACACACATATCTATTCCTGCTTGGTTTGAAGTCATTTAAATTATTTGAAATAAAAATTCACTTTAAAGGTTACTATAATTCCTTTTAATTCATGCATGCTGACTATACTAAATATAATCCAAAGTCACGTACACTGACTTTACCTGAACTGATCTAAGACTACTACTCTGATAGAAATGCATTTATACTATCAAATAAAATTAAACCTTACTTTCTGTACAGTGACAAAGAGAAGTTAAAGTTACATAATAAAAGTCTAGACTACTAAAAGCATAGTAGAGGCTGTTTTAAAACTCCATGAATCTGGGAAGGAGGTGACAGCAGCTAAATTCCATAATAAATTAAATTAAGGTACATAGTATTTTATCCCTCATACACAACAAATCTTCAAGAAAGTTAACAGATGTTTTCTTGTTTTTGAAAACTGGACAGCAAACAACAACGTAGGTTATAAATGCTCCTACAACAGTGATTTCTGAATTGGGTGGCACACAGTAGGCACTCAAAAAATGGCCTATCACATAGGTTGTCCTAAATTGCATATCTTTGTCATGCACTTAAACTTACTGCTTAATTCTAGGTTAGGACTGATGATCATGTTTTTGTGCCAAAAGCAAAGCAGTCTTTGTATTCCAAACTCTCAGTGACCCATATTTAAGCCAGCTATTGGTTTCTGAAACAAATGTTAAGGGCACAAAGAACAAATAAATACAAAAGCTCTCCAAAGTCACAGAAACTGCTACCCTTTGAATATATTGTTTCTGGTCTCCCTCAACCATATTTCTGTATGATCCCTGGTTCTTGGTTATTTAGTCAGGTTTGATTTAGTTTTCCTTTTTGACTTGTACCTTCCCAAAATTCCCAGTGATGGTTCCTTTGTCTTGCTCCTACCCATGATTTCCAAAGGCTGCTTTAACACGGGACCCAGCTCAACTGTTGTCAATAAAACTAAATCAGGCAGCAGTTAAGAGTCCATTCACTGTAAAACCTTTAGACAAATTCTCGATCACCATTTTTAATTCTAGACTGAAGAGTTATATTTTTAAAAGACTCTACCGTATCAACCATTCTTCCTGCTTACAACTCTTTCACCTTGTACCCTTCTATAGAACCTTCTCCAAATCGGCAATTCCTTTCTGAATTAAAATTGCCAATATTAATCTGGGCAAGCACTGAGTTAAAATGGTTCCAGAATAGAGGTCTGATGGGGTGGTGATTAAGAGCTTAGGTTCTCCAGAGCTGTACCTGACTTTAATTTCCCATATGTTTTATACTTAGCTACGTGACTTTAACAAGATACCCTTTTTGAGCCTTCGCATATCTTTAAAATTGGGATTATAAAGGTACCTATCTCATAAGATTGTGGAACTAACTGAAAAAAATGCAGATATAACCAATGCCTGCAACAAAGTAAGACCTCAGTAAATGTTGGCTACTATCGGTGTTGGTAGTGTGATTAATATTATTGTTTAATACAAGGATAGAATGCATTTACTTTACATTGTGCTTCCCACTAATAATTCTGCTAGTCTTTTTGGTACTGATGGCTTTAGAAGAGTTACAATGATTATTCAATATGTATACTGGGTTTTAGTTAACACTAACACCAGCTTCCCTTAAGCACATTTAGAGTATCTTTTCCATTGTTTGCATGCAATGTAGCATTCATACCACCTTTTGTGTCCAACAATTGATCTAAAATTCTTCTCACAATTTCTCCTGATTAGCTAGATGTTTGGTAAGCTAAAATAGCTTAGCATTATCTAACACATTAGAGAGCATATTTTAGCTATGAGGTGATTTATAAAATGTTATACGATCAGTACCAGGAACATCTGGAGCTGTGGGTGGGTGTGAGGAAATGAGAGGATTCAGGACAGTATAGCTTCCTGCAGATTGCTGTGTCCATCTGTGAATAGGTAGTGTTAGACAGTTTAAGCATCTCACTACCATTCATACTAGCAAAAATAATAAGTCAATTAAACAGAAACTGAGAGTGAAGTTTTAAACGAGAACTTTGAGGTTATCATTAAAGATCTAACAAGCAGGCACATACAAATTGTATACAGCTGTTTCTTTCAATATATAAAAGGACAGTATTTGCAAAGTCTAACAGATTCTTTCCTCTGTCCAACATCAAAATAGTCAAATTTCTTTGCCTACCTTATCTTCCTTCCTATGTAAATCTATCTGTGTATGGATATAATATAGGATCAAAAAGTAAATGCAGTAGTTAAAAATTACCAATTTTATAGGATCTGCATGGAGGTGGTTCCTGATTACTCAATGCATATGTTTTTTGCTTAAAGAAGAGAAGCACAAAAACCAAGTTTTTTTATCTTTGAATAAATATATCTATTTATCTATATATAGATTTTATAGAATTAGTAAATGTGAGTTGATTCATTCTGTTGTTACCTGCATCCCCAATTTAACAACTTTATGCTGCATGAAATGCAGAGTCAAGTTTACAAATTCTATTACCAATATACCTTCCTGAGTTAAAGTAAGTTGGCAAAGCATTTATGTAAACTAATAGATTTATTAAACTTACCCACTATGAAAAATTGTAAGTACTTAATATCATATATCTATACCTTACTAGCATGCTACGTTAGAAAGCAAGTATCATTAAAATTAAACTTTTATGAAAGGCTAAAAGTGAAAAGCAAAGTCAAATATTTTACATATACTCTTTCTAGGTGTCTTAGGCATCAGTTCCAGTAACACTACTGGAAGCTAAAATAAAAATTCAATTGTAGAAGGAAACAAACTCCAATGATTAGAACTGAAAATGACCGTAAAAATGAAAAAGCTAAGGTGCTAAGATGGAGATCCACGTAGATTATGCAAAATGCCATAGATCATATAACTAGTTAGTGGCAGCAGTAGACCTAGAACAACCTCTACTAACTCTACAACTGAGATTTTTAACAATGAACAATAAAGTAAGAATTATATTAAATAATGAGATATTGAAAAGGTAGATACTGCCCCAAGTTAAAAATCTTTGGTTGCAATTACTTCTACTTAATTTTATACGCCTAAGAAAATACATTTAAAATATCATAAAATTGTAAAAACAAGAAGTAATGAAAACTACAAACAAAATTTGTGCTTTACCTTAAAACCAAGGAAAAGGCCATTTTCTTACGTCTAAAGGAAGGCAGAGATTTATTGAAAATGTGTGTGACTGAGAGAGAGAGAGTGTGTGTATATGTGTGTGGTGGTAGCAGGGGTCCTTGTTTTGTTTTGTAAATTGTTAAAGACTGTTCTATTAATAGTTTCCTTCTGCAATGGTAATCTGTGCTCCAAAATGAGGGCACCCTAAAATGAATTTCTGATAATTTATAAAGCAGTGAAATACAAATAAATTTCTAGAAACTAATGACAGTAAGAAAATGGGTACCAAGAGATTCAAAACTAAAAATCAAAATCTTTTTAATATTATGTTCAATTAGAACATCTTTTAAAGAGGCAAAAGTAATTGAAAAGTGATTAAATCGGTAAATTCAACTCTCTAAACTGTGTGTATAGTTTTTCTTAAAGTGCATATCCATGAGCTGACAGTAAAAGACAGGCTGGCTGCTTTGTTTGACTATAGTTCTGTTTACCTCGTATTTTCAAGAATGGATTCTGACACAGTATTAATATTGCTATTTTTATTGATATAACACTGCTATAAATAATTTCTTGGGCTGCCATATGTAAGTGTATTACTACAATCAGCAGTATTTAGTGCTTCTTTTTCTTATATGACACATTGGAAATAGACTGTTGGCCCAAAGAACCAAAGTGACCTCATGATATGAGAACCACTGAAAAAAACATTGCCCTGTCAATAGAGACTACTGTTTTGTGTATGACTTCACTAAACAAACTAGTTTATATTTGTTTGAAACTAAAGTTTCTCACCAATCTGCTGTTTCAATTTCACATCACACCATATTGTACCTAAAACAGGCAATCTGGATTCCTGTTGCTACTTTTTCTTCCCCCAAACAGCTCAGGAATGGGTTTGAAATACAAGGCTTGAATACATAAAGCAAAAGAATTAAGACATCCAAAATTCAGAATGGGTGGGTGAAAACAAGTACATTTGAAACCATTTGTATAACTACTAGTGGGTGGCCCAGTGTGAGGTTTTGAATATTATATGCAAGTAAAATCAAAACATATTTTATCTTGCCTCTAGATCACATCAGCTGCGACAATAACCTTATCTAGACCTTGAATAGTTTGTTCATAAAATAAAGTGGGGTGACTGACCCAGTACATATTCAACATAGAGTATGAAGGCCAAAAGAAAATGACAATACAATTCAAAACAAGTTTGTGGAAATTTTAGAGTACTATATTAAAACCTTTCTTTGTCTTTATCACTTGACAGATGGTTAGCCTTCACACAGCCTAGTATTTCTGGCAAAGAAATGTCTGTGTCTAGCCAGTAACACCCCAAATTTTGACTTAAAATGCACTGTACACATGCTTAGACTTACCTTACAAATATGAATATTAATAAACTTAGTCATGCTTACTTTATTACTATAAAAATTTGATAAATGTCAAGATTTCATCTTCTGCTGCTACGAATACCTTCTTGAAACTCAACTATCTTATGTGGATGTAAGGTTCTATGAACTCTGCACTTCAGATTTCATTCATTTTACAGGTTGGCTGGTAATCATGCTTAAAAAAAAACTTCAAAAATAACATTTCATCCCAAAAATATAACATACATAGAAATTTAATTAGCTTGTGTTTCTATGCTACCCTCACCAAAAGTTTTGTGGCTTAAACAAACTCACCGGGGAACCCTGAATACACTCCATGTCAAAGATCACAAGGCAGGACTGGAATTATTTATCCAGTATTGATATGTCTTTATTCAAAAACTGCTCATTTATAAATATATACTCACACACACACAAACACACATTGATTGACCATCCTTACTAGAAAGCAGGAAAAGGTCTTAGTTTTTTACATTCAATTAGCCCTTCTTCCATTTTGCTCTTTAAAAAAAGCTCAACTGAAACAATATATTAGTTATAAAGTCTGTTTCCTCCTAAATCTTCCTATGTATAAGCTTTCAGATGCTAGCAAGTCAGTATACAAATAGCCAGAGGCAATCACAAACTGCTCCAAAGTGTACTAATATGTACCCTTTCTGGAAGAGGCTGATTATGCTCCAAATTAGCATAAACAGAAATCTACTATAGAGATCTAATGTAGGTTAGAGCGACAAACCCTCCACAACACAGGATGGGAGGACTGGGGGAGGGAGGACTGTGTATTAAAAAAAGTTACTCCACTTAAGGACTAAACTTGTATTTGGCTAACAAAGTAAGACTCACCATGACAGAGGGGGAAAAAAAGAACTGTTATTTGTGAACTATGAACTAGGTTTTGGAAAGGTGAGACACCCACTACTTGAAGTCACAAACTCAGCATTAAATCATATACTCATTTAACCAGGCATCAACTTTCCTTCTGTTAGAAACCCAGGGTTTTTACACCTACAGACTAAATGATTAAAGTGTTGCTAAAATCTTCTGTAATGTTCCTCTTGCATTACAAATAAGTCTATTAAAGCAGAAAAGTGCCAATCAAATGCTTTTGAAAAAATGGTTTAAATAACAACATTTTTTGCAGGTCTCTTCTTCTCTTTAATGTCACTTATAAACTAATTACAACAAATTCTCACCTTCTCTTGATAAAAATCACAACTTAAAACTAGGCATGGTGGCATCCACCTATAGTCCCAGCTACTGGGAGGCTGAGGCAGGAGGGAGAATCACTTGAGCCCAGGAGTTCAAGTACAGCCTTATAACAGAGATCCCATCTCAAAAAACAAAAAGGAAACCCAGAACTGAAAATGATTTACGTACTTGATTTTTCACATATGTTCCTAAAAACAAATCCTAACCAAAAATTAACAGATATTCTAGCTTTTGTTTTACCACACTTTGCTAACAAGATAATACTATGTAGAAAATTTATAGTAAATTTCAAGACACACTGTTTTTAATATAAAGCAACATTTTATTTATTTCAAAGACATCATTAAAATTATGAAAAAAATAAAAACGCTGTCTGTTAAAATTACCTACCAAAATATATGGAGAAAGTTTCATGACAATAATAAAAGGTACAAATAAGAAATAAACTAAGATCTTCCTTTCCTATCACTGCCAACTGGTAAACACCTTCCTCCTCCTCAAACTTCTGTAAGCTCTTTCAAATTGCAGTTCCTAAAACAAGAAAGCAGCTAAGTTTTAAAGTTTCATTCAAAAATCTCCTCTCCTAACAATCTAAAATGCAGAAAGTGTGTGTGACATTAGAATGTAAGCTCAAAGGCAGACAATTTTCTTTCTTGTTCATTATTATACTCCAAGTATCTAGAACAATGTGATAAATTTAACTATCCATTTCAGAAAAATATGATTATTTCAGAGACTAAAGCAAAGCCCATCAAGCTCTACTTCCATATTCCAAATGTTTCAAAGACGCCTCTGTTTGCCACTAACTCTCTGAAGGTATTCAGAATAATCGGTAATTATTTTATAAATTATAGATCCTTTATAGTAACTTAGGTGTAGCTTTTATTGCTCTTCTAAGATGACCTAATTATTCAGACTAGCCTTTTTTCTAGAAAGTTTAATTTGTCTAAAAAGTCTTCTGAAGGCTTTCAACAATGAAACAAAAATAATTCATTTAAAATATTTTTTCCCTTAGATTTTCTTCCTATATTAAGTAGTCAAATTCTTAATAGGACAACAAGAGGAGTTAGATATTTGCAGGTCTCAAAAACTTTCTGACCCCACTATATAGGAAACTGGCATCACATCAGCTGGTAGTTCTAAATACCCCCTTCCCCAATTACAGCCCTCACATGAAAGTTTCTCTTTCCTCTAGTATTCCATTTAATCTCATATTTTCTTTTAGTGGCTAGTCAATGTTAATTCTAATGTCACACATGACCTATATGTGTATATTCTTGGTGTGGTAATAATTTTAAAACATGGGCCTAGATGGGCAAGCATAAAGACTTCTTCCGGGAAATAGATAAAATTTGACAATTGCTAATCTGACACTTTGTTTAGCTTGTTAGAATTAGAACCTCACCATGAAAGGGCACATTGCTGTGGAGGCTGGTAGCCAGCAATCTTGTCACCTGATCTTCACAGGCACAAGGCCTGTATTCTACTGATCTATAAGATCTGAAACCATAAAACTAAAAATATCCAATTTCCCAACTCACTGAGCAGCTAATATAGTTCTAGAAATCTCACTTTTCTTCTTCTCACCTGTTTACCTCAACACCATGTGTTCTCAAACCTAAGGCCCTCCAATATTAAGCTCCATGAAAATCACAACCCTAATCTTGAAAATTAACCCTTGAGCACTGAACAGTTACATCAGCAATTCCTCAAAGGCAATTCCAAAAGCTTTCCAGGGAGGCTATTGGAAAGATGACACAGGGACATCACCATGCCCTATACGTGCAACAACATTGATATATTCTAAGAATCACAAAGAACAAAGGCATGAAAATCAATGTGAATCTTTTTTCTTTCACTAGAAAAACACAGATTCTTTGTTTTAAAAGCAAAAAAGCAGAAAGTAACCACATCTTGACTGGGCAAACTTACAGCTGACCTTCAGTATCCCCGGAAGATTAGTTCTAGGACCTCCCTAGGAAACCAAAATCCACAGATGCTCAAGTCCCTTATATAAAAGTGTAGTATTTGCATATAACCTAAGCACATCCTCCCATATACTTTAAATCATCTCTAGGTTACTTACAATACCTAACACAAGTAAATGCTGTGTATTAATAAATCATTGTTATACTGTATTGTTTAGGGAATTGTGGCAAGAAAAAGGTCTATATATATATTCTATTTCATCTATTCTCCCCCCAATACCCAACATATTTTTGATCTGCAGTTGGTTAAATCCACAGATGCAGAACCCAGGGAACAGGAAGGCCTGACTGTATGTGACTGGGGCTGCAAGAGGATCTATATAAATATTTCCATAAGATAGCAAAAGGTACTCGGTATTAGGAGCAGGAACAGAAATGAAAAACCATTACAAATTTAAGGATGACTGGTTATCACTTAAATTTCGTGTCTTCAGCTACATAATTTATAAAATGGTGTGTTTTAAAACTTTCAATGGCAACAAGTTACAACAGTAACTTTAGAAAAACGTTCACTTGAAAACATTGGGTGAATGGCCTCTATAATTTTGTTTAGCTGAAATTTATGCATGGTCATGCGGTGAGGAACCTTGACTTTAACAACATTTTGGTATTTTTAACAGAAAGAATAGTGGAGAAGATTTTCACGTGTCTAAAAAGGTAACATGTTCAACTTAACTTGGGCCAATGCTGATTCTGAGGTAAGAACTACACCCGTAAGCTTCCAAACTACTTCCTGATTCATTCTGATCTTCATTGGAGAGCTGTCATCCTGCTACTGACCTCATTCAAGTCGGTTCGGAGTGAAAGATCAGCGGATTATCGCGCTAGGTAGCGTAGCCGTACGCCATATTGTGCCTTTCGCTAATGTTTATAGTTTGTGTGTGTGCCTGGCATATGTTTGTGCAAGTGTGTTTATCAATAGAACTTTTAGAAAATCCCTACCTCCTGCCTCTTCGGCATCCTTAAAAAGGATAACAGCTGGGGGCGGGGAGTGGGGGAAGGACCCAAAAGCCACACAGGAATGCATTAAACAACCTACGAGAGACGGCATTTGTTTTAAACTTTCAAGAGCCTTTCAACCATTTTTATCTCAGGTATCAAAAAGCGTTAACATGTTTTAATGTTTCCAAAGTGACCCAAAGGAGAAGAGAAAGAAGGAAAGGTATGTTTTCCCTTTCCAAGCCCCCTCCTCTCTAATCGTAGAAGCGAAGCAGGCGGGGGCCTGGAGCTCCAGCGTCTGGAAAGGCGTTCAGCGGCTGTGGGGCCGGGACACCTCCTGCCCCCCAGTTCTCTGAAGACGCTCCAGAGACCGCGAAAGCCACGGCAAGCAGGGGAGGAGAGAGGGGGCAGAAGACAAGCAGGCGCCTCTAGCAGATCCTGAGCCCCGGCTAGTCCCCCTCAGCTCCTCTTCTTGGAAGCAGCGGCTCCAGGCGCAGGGAGTAGAGAGAAGAAGGCAGAAGACACGTTTCCAGCTGCGGGACGTCCGGCCCGCCCCGCCATCCGCCGACCCTCTCGCGCCTCCCTCTAGCCTCCCCGCCGGGTCGGGCGAGGCCGCCGCCGGGCGCGAGGAGGGGCGCCGAATGAGGGGGCGCGGGTGGGGCGGGGCGCAGGGCGCGCGCGCTCGCCCGGCTCAGGGCCCGCTGGCTCGCTGCTCTGTAACTCGCTCCCCCAACCCCACCCGGCACCCCTCCTTCCCAGTCCCGCCGCCCCCAACTCCAGGCGCCTCGCAGACGCCTCATCCCCCTCGCACGCACACACTCCTCCCTCCTCCCGCCCGCCCCACAACAAATTAGAGTTTTTGGCGTTACCTCCTCGCGCTCTTTAATCTTCTTTCCTCAACTCCTAAACTTCCCCCCGCCCCTACTTCTTCGGCAGAAGGCCCACATTGGGCGCCTCACTCCGCGAACCCTCTACTTCTCCCCGCTATAGGATTGCTCTCACGCCACTCTTGGCTTCAGTGAGCCAATGAGAATGGGACGCCCCTCGTGAGGTTGCCGCCCATAAACAAAATGCACTCTTCCTTCTCCCCTCCGTCTCCCCGTCCCCGCCCCCTTCTTCCTCTTCCCCCATCTCTGCCACCTTCGATTGGGCTAAAAGAGGCCCAATCCGCTATCTCAAACATCCATTGGGGCGCGGAAGCTTCGCTCAGAGCAGTATTAATAGGCGATTGGTCGACGGTCCTTCCACTTCGCCCCCCTCCCCATCCCCTACCCCCGCCCCCCCGCCGCACCTTCACCACTCTGAAGAGGTCAATCGTATCTCGTTGTTCAGTGATCCGAGAGGTGGAAAGCTATTGGTTCAGAGAGCCCGTCAGACCTGACTGGAGTGAGCCGTGATTGGTCGACACAGACACAATCAAGTTAGGTTGCTTACTCCTCCGCTCCTCCTTCCTTTTCCTCCACGCCTCCGTCCCGCCCTCCTACCGCTTTTACTTTCTACGCATTTCTATTTCCTCTTTTATTTATTTATTTGTGATAAACTTAAATGACCCGGCGATGGAGGCGGTACTCTAGGAGAAGGCTGAGGATGACGAAGCGGCGGCCTGGGGCCAATTGTCGAGAGGCCTGCGGGGTGAGGGGCAGCGGCGGTGGCCAGTGAGAGGCAGGTGTCTGGAGCGCGCCGGGCCTATGGAGCTGGGATGCCCCAGCGGAGGTGGCGGTTACTGGTTGTCTGACGCGGCGAGCCGCGCGGTGGGGAGTCGCGGGAGCGGAGAGGGGGTGTCGCTGTCGTGGACGGCTGAGGCAGCGGGATGGAGGCTGGTTCACGGGCGGTGGGTGGGAAAGCCGAAGGGAGTATCTGGTTGGCGGCGGCGCGCAAGGCCGCACCGGGTCACGCTAGATTCCTGCGGAATGGGGCGCAGGTTGCCAGACCGGGTCCCCAGGGGCTGCCTGAGCAGTGCTAAGGCTCAAGGAAGAATTTGTTCATGCAGAAGATTTAGAAAAATACTACGCAGGACGGGCGCGGTGGCTCACGCCTGTAATCCCAGCATTTTGGGAGGCCAAGGCAGGCGGATCACGAGGTCAGGAGTTCAAGACCAGACTGGCCAACATGGTGAAACCCGGTCTCTACTAAAAAACACAAAAATTAGCTGGGCATGGTGGCTCGTGCCTGTAATCCTAGCTATTTGGGAGGCTGAGGTAGGAGAATTGCTTGAACCGGGACCCGGGAGGCGGAGGTTGCAGTGAGCAGAGATCGCGCCACTGCACTACAGCCTGGGCTACGGAGGGAGACTCCATCTCAAAAAAAAAAAAGAAAAAGAAAAATGTTATGTAAAACAGTTTGGAATAAGCCGCCCTTAATATAAATTAGGTTTATTATCCTACCGGAAAAAGCAGATTATGCTTCTTATATTACTGAACGCCTGAAGTACCAACGACCCAACCGGAGCCCACAGACTTCAATATCCTGGGTGGTAGAAGGAACAAATAAAGCAACACGGAACATTAAGTGTGGTTCAAATGCTTCAATAAAACCTTCGTCTCAACCGTTTGTCACTCAACATAGCATTCCCCAGAGCCAAATTCTTACCAAATATTGGTGCAGTACTCAGGCATTGGGGGAAAAATGAGGCTGAAGTCCAGCAGGAAGCCCAGGGTAGATTCCTAAAAATGATTCCTTACAGTGACCAAAATGGGAGGGTGGGGGATTTCGCTTTTCACTACACAAAGAAGAAAAATAATTAGTGCCGAACTAAGTTGCACTTTTTTAGGGAGCTGATATAGCAATAGTTTGTCACAAAATAAGGGGCTTTATCAAAAATGCCGTGCATACAAAAGAATATACTAGAGATTTGAAAATGACATTGTTTCTAGGACATGGATTTGATGTATAGTTTCCAATAGACTTAAGTCCTTTAGATTTTAACCCAGGCTTGGAAGACAGAGCATGCTTTCACATTAAGATGCCTGGTTAGAGGTTTTTACTGAACCTAAGCAAAATAAATTGGACCTGGTGAAAAAAGAAAAAATGTAAGGGCCTTGACCTCATTAAAGCTATCTTGTGAGGATTATATGTATGAGGCTCTAAGAATCCAGAAAATTATTGTATGGGCGTCAGATTTGAAGACTGGGAACTGCTAGTGAGTTTGGAAGCCAAAACACTTTTAAACATATATAAACCTTAGCTAAAAAGTTATATTCGCCAGGTGTGGTGGCTCACATCTGTTATACCAATACTTCAGGAGGCCGAGACAGGTGGATTGCCTGTGGTCAGGAATTTTAGACTAGCCTGGCCAACGTGGTGAAATCCCTTATGTATTAAAAACTACAAAAATTAGCTGGGTGTGGTGGCGCACACCTGAAATCCTAACCACTAGGGAGACTGAGGCATGAAAAAAATCACTGGAACCCAAGAGGCAGTGGTTGCAGTGACCAGAGTTCCAGCCACTACACTCCGGCCTGGATACAGAGCGAGGCCTTTTCTCAAAAAAAAAAAAAAAAAAAAAGTGATTTGGTAACAGTAATAATTATTCCGTACAGAACAATCAGCAACACATGAGAAAAATCGGTAAAATTTAATGTTGGTATTTAAATAGTTGATCCTATAATTTCTCCAAAGAACAATGACCACTTCTTCCAAGCCATTCTTAAAACTCATTGTTTTCAACAAATTTTTAAAGATATCATTCCACATATTGGTATGAGAGTTAAAATTACGATAGGGCACACTAGAAAGTGCAAAATATTCTTATTCAAATAATAATGAAAGATGAAGCCTTAGGTATTACTGCTCCTATTTAAAATGGTGGTTATTTCCTATTCTTCCGATATTAGAAACCGGAATTAGAATCTTCTTTCTCTGAGATATCCCTCAATTTTCATATTTACATTACACATCTACAATACCTTGACCACCCCCACAGATACAAACACTGCAAAAGAGGTACCAAGAATTCCATTCTTATGTCAAGTGGCAAGAGAGATGTTTTCTTGGTTAGCAATTGGCAGAATTGAGAAAACAAAATAAGCAAGTTGAAGTAAGAAAGGAAGGGAAAATGATCAAGAAGGCAAGACTGATAGAAAACGAAAACAAAAATGACTGCTTAGAGAAGAATTTTAACAGACTTTTATACTTCTTTTAGTCCCTTAGTGTATTGCCTTCACAGATTCTAAATAGTTATCAGTTCCTAAGACGTCAAAAGAGTCCAAACTAGTAGCAAATATGATCTACATATGTTACTGATGAGGACACAGACTTAGAATACTTTATCCAGTGTCAAAGCTAGCAGAACTTGTTTTCAAACTCGTCTGTCTGTCTCTTTCTACTATACTATTTACTCATTCAACAAGTACTAAGTGTGTATCCTCATACTAACTATAATTATTGGACATATAAGATTGCCAGGAACTTAGAAACTAAGCATAAACAAGAATTGGCATTTTTCTCCAAAGAGTTGATCGTGTCTTGGAAGAGAGAAATAAAGTAATAAATTATGCTGTGTACACATATGGCATATACGACACAGGAATACAAAGCAAAGAATGCCTAACTCCTAAGAAGTTGAAAATACTGAACACTGAACTCATCACTAGAATAAATTCAAAACTTATTCAAATCAGATCTTGCTCCCCAGGGTCTTAGATTTTAATAAGGGCACTAATTAGACATGTATGTATACAGGTACACACTAGCCAAATGGAAAGAATAATAGAATAAATAGTACACCTTAAGGAGTAGAAGTACAAAATCAGGGAAGCAGTAACTTTTGAGATGGTTTCTGGAATATTTGTTAGAGAATTTACCATCCATACACACACACAACCACATATGAAATACATGTCACTTCATATTTTTAGCTATTTGCCTTAAGATAGGTACTGCTTTTCCATACATGAGCTCATTAATAACCTGAGCAGATAACAGCCATTAAAATTAAAGGAAAAAGTTTTCATAATGAAATAAAATTGAATTAGACATCAAAATTTGTCAGAAAAATGAGCAAAAATTTAAGATTAGACACTTTACATTCAAAGCAACTTAAAAGAGATTTCTATAAATCCTTGTGTAATACAGATGTGAGACAAATTATTCTGCACCTGAAACTTACATAAAATTTGCCTTTAACCTCCAAATCTGCAAAATGGTAGAAATCTGAGGCCCTTACTTCGCTGGATATGCAGGAGCTTATGTCTTCCTGGTCTTCTGTACACCCGCATTCTCATTTCTGTTCAGATTTTTTCTTCTACACCAAGCCATGGATTTACATGGGAAATTTACATCAGAACCGTAATCAGTTTCAAAAAAACCCTCACATAATGAGAATATAATGGAATTGACTGAAGAATGGGATGTTATAGAAAGGAGAATACAAGGAAAGGTAAAAGAAAAGATGAAATTTATTAATAGTATGGTGTACTGATTAGATGAAATGAACATGGAAACAGAACCCAGAAATCAGTTCATGCATAAATGTCAATTTGATTATGTTACAGATTGGCAACAGATTAGTGGGAGAAAAGAGACTATTCAATGCATGGTATTGGGGAAATAATGGAACAAAAACTTGGATCTCTGGTTTATACAGTACACACAAATCAATTTTAGGTACTTTAGGAACTAGATTGTGTGTTCAATCTGTAAAAAGAAGGGGGGAACTGTAATTGGTAATTCTTTTGGAATTACATAAGTAGATTTGGGGAGAAGCAGTCCCTGAAAGGAGCACAGGATAAATAAAACAAGTGTCCAGCATAACAAAGGCCCAGGGACTTTCTTCAGTACCTAGACTAGGTTGTGCCTAAAACCAGCTGTAACCCCTGTCATTCCTAGTACTGCAAGCCAATGACCTTTCTTTCAATTGGTTAAGATTGTTTGAATTGGGTTTGTATCACTTGGAATTTGACATTTGTAAGTCTTAGTTGATGTCCATAAATAATTTTACAGTTTTATTTACATAGATGCAGAGTGTTTCAAAATCACATTTTAAAGTTTTTTTACACATTGTAAAAAGGAAGATTTTTTATTACATTTTCTCTTATTGCTCCTGTATAAGAAAACTACTTTTTTTTACAGAATAACTTTGTATCCAGACATCTCCATGAACTTTTATTACTTGTCATTTATTAGTTGATTCTCTTGGTTTTTTTTATGTTGACATCCATATCGTCTCCTACTAGTGATAATTTTTTTCTCTCTTTTCAGTATTTATCTATTGTTTCTTTTTCTTATTTTGTTGGTGATATGGTTTGGCGCTCTGTCACCATTCAAATCTCTTATGGTAGCTCCTTTAATTCCCGCATGTTATGAGAGGGACCCGGTGGGAGATGATTGAATCATTGGAGTGGGTCTTTCCCATTCTGTTCTCGTTATAGTGAATGGGTCTGATGAGATCTGATGGTTTTTAAAACTGGAGTTTCTCTGCACAAGCTCTGTCTTTGCCTGCTGCCATCCATGTAAGATGTGACTTACTCCCCCTTGCCTTCCACCATGATTGTGAGGCCTCCCAGTCATGTGGAACTGTAAGTCTCATTAAATCTTTTTCTTTTGTAAATTGCACAGTCTTGGGTATGTCTTTATCAGCAGCATGGAAATAGACTAATACAGTAAGCCAGAACTGACAGCAAAATGTTGACTAGTATTTATGGGAGTATGCATCTTTGTCTTATTTCTGAATTTTTGATATCACATCTTTAAGTAGTTTTTTTGCAAAAATTTCATTGAGAGTTTCTATATATTCACAGCTTGTAAAGCATTGTATTTTAAAAATTGCCAATAAACATTAAATTTTATCAAATACTTTTTCTAAATATATAAAATAAACATAATTTTTAATTCTTTATTCTGTTAATAAATTGAATTATAATGATTTACTGATGAACCATCCTTTCATTCCTAGATAAAATTCTTTAGTTTTATCACTATTTTAATGAGTGTGTGTTTAATTTACTAATATTTTTATTTTGGAATTTACTGACTTTATAAGTGAGATTGGTATTCCTAAGTGGGATGGACTTGTGCAGTCTTCATCCAGTTTTGGGATTTGTATTAGGTTAGCTTCATAGACTTAGTCAGGAAAATTTTATCTTGTACAGTGCTCTGGAGAGCATTGTATAAAGCTCATCTGCAAAACTACCTTGGGCATTTTTTTTAAAAGATCTTTGTTTTCTCAATTATATAGTTCTTGTTCACTGTAATTTTCAATCTCTTTCTGAGTCCTTAATCATTTAACTTTTCTTAGAAAAGTATTCATCTTTTTCTAGATTGTTAAATTTATTTTTATAAAATTTACATAGTGTTATTTTATTTTTAAATCACTTTTTTAAAAAGTGGCCATAATTGGTGTCTATCACAGCACTGTATTTCCTTGTGAGCCGATTATTTTGTTTTTGTGTTTGTTTATATAATTGTATTTGCAATGATTTTATGTTGTTTGGTTTTTAATTTTTTAGCTATATGCATCTGAATCCTCTTCCTATGTTTGGGGAGTTTTCAAATTTTATACCTTATCTACTGCCGCACTCTAAACTACTGCAAAACAAAAGTCGTTTTATATGTTCCTAATTATCTAAGTTAGTAGTTTGGGCTAGGTCCAGCTGAGTGTTTCTTCTAGTCTTTCCACTTATGTATTTGAGGCTTTGCTCCAGATCATAGAAGCATCAAACGTTTCACTTGTTCCTCTTTATGCTGTTAGACTCCCTCTGTTTGTGGCAAGCCTTACCCTCAGTCCATGTACAGACTGAACAGATACTCTCCCAGGAAAAAAAGTAGTTGAAAACTTCAGCTTACCCAGGAAAAGTGCTTCTTTGACTGGTATGTTAGTTCATCAGTTTCTTTGACTTTGACCCTCCTGCTTCCCTATTGTGAAGATCCTTATGATTACATTAGGCCCGCCTGGATAATCCAGGATATTTTCCCCATTTCAAGATCCTTAATTTATTCACATCTGCACAGTCCCTTTTACCATGTAACACATTCACAGGTTCCAGGGATTCAACTGTTGGCATCTTTTGAGGGAGAGGGCAATTATTCAGCCTACCACAGATCTGTCCTCTTACCATTATTATTATTATTACTACACTCTCAAAATCCCAAGGAATACAGGGGCATCATTTTTGAAATTAGAGTTAATTTTCTAGACACAAGTCCCTAGGTCTTAACAATCCTTGGGTGTATTTTTCTTATATTGCAATTCTATAACCCAAAAACTAAACCACTGAATTTCTATAACTGAAAGATTTCTGTACTGTTTCTTAATGTGTAGATTTTTGGGGTTGGTGTGGATAAAGCAAGGATGGCAAGTAGTATTTGTACATTACAATATGGTTTTAAGAGAACAGGCCACAATTTTTCAAAGTCATGCAACAAGTTGTAGTGTGAGAAGAGCTCCATTTATCAAAGTTTTATTACATGTTTCCTGCACATGAATGGAAAATGCAATAGATTCTGATCAGAAATTTCATCCAGTTAGCTAGGGTTAAAGGAAAAGCAGTGAACTCCACCAAGGTCCTTCTTTGTCTCCCTGTAAGCCCTTTCTCTAACAAAGAGCTGCTCTAATTAATTAATTAATTATTTTTGTCTGTTGGGAATTGGCAGAAAGGAGCAAGAAGACCTTTGCTAACTTGTTTTGTATTTCAGAATTTGGATTTACATTATGACAGAGTGCACTAACTTTGCAAGCCATGTCAAAAGCAGATCATGCCTCTAGGTTAAAAAAAATACTAAATATTATCACCTAGTAGGGGAAAGCATAAAGGAAATTTGAGAGACTGGTTCCTTTTTGCAAATTGTGTACCCAAGATGATTTGTGCAGAAAATTAATCTGCTGTATATTAAATCTCCAGAGAAGATTTGTTTAAAATCTCTTTTAGTGACTCCAGTGTTTTTTCAACATTTTAGAATTTCGTTGTTTTCAGGTTTGTGAAGTGCACCTGGGTGAATGATATTCTGAATGCCAAGGACACTGAAAGTTTCAAAACAAGATGTCTTCCTGAGATTCAAATTTAAATAACTATCCTCATAAAAATCTTTGGAAAATACTGAAGCTACAAGGGAAAATCATAATAAACTTTTAAGTTTGAGGATTGGACATTTTTAAAAAATATATATGATGCCTATTTATAACACCTTTTGCAGGTGTACAATAAATTTGTTGGTTTACAAATACACAAGTATATTATGTTTAACTTCGTTTTATTGGCATATTTAGAGAGATCATAAACCCTCCAAAAATGAAAAACAATTTTCCAGTTTTTAAACAAGGTCACCTTAAAAAATGTTTTCCTTGCCTTCTAATTTTACTATTTCCTCCAAGCCTTCATAGGTTATACACTTTTCAAATAATATTCATAATTGTGAGGCTGCAGCACTCTCATTTTATATGAAAAATATTCATTGGATCCAAACACATTCATTATTATGGCCAATACTGATAAAATTATAAGGCGGAAGACAGGTTTTGGAGCCCAGAGCTTTAAAAATGTCCAAGGATTTTATTGAAAAACTAATATTACTCAAAGTATGTAAGAAATAAGCACTTGAAATGGGTGGTTTTGTTACCAGAAAGGAGTCCTGATCCAGACCCAAGAAAGGGCTACTGGATTTTATGCAAAAAAGAATTCAGGTGAGTTCACAGAATAAAGTCAAAGCAAGTTTATTAAGAAAATAAAGGAATAAAAGAAGGGTTGCTTCATAGAGCATCTCCAGGGGCTACTGGTGGCTATTTTTAGGTTATTTCTTTATTATATGCTGAACAAGGGGTGGATTATTAATGAGTTTCCCAGGAACTGGAAATGAGGGTTATACCATATAGGAAAACTTTCAGACATTACCATGACATTTGTAAAGTGTCATGGTTCTGGTGAGAGTGTCTTTTAACATGCTAATACATTATAATTAACATAATGAGCAGTGAGGATGACTGGAGGTTACTTTCATTATCATCTAGGATTTGGCGGGTTTTGGCTGGCTTCTTTGCTGCATCCGGTTTTATCAATGCGGTGTTAGTGACCTGTATCATGTGCCTGCCTCCTAACACATCCTGTCACTAAGAATGCCTAACCTTGCTAGGAATGTAGCCCAGCAGGTCTCAGCCTCATTTTACCCAGCTGCTATTCAAGATTGAGCTGCTTTGATTCAAAAGCTTCTGACAGTTATATTCTTAGGAAATTGGGGTGATTTTGATCTGGGGGACAAGCAAAGGAGTGGTTCCTTAAAAAAAAAAACAGATTCAGAAGTATATATATATATATATATATATATATATATATATATATATATATCAGAGCCGTTCCTGTCTCTTCTACTTCTTTTCAAATCCTCAGACATTTTAGTGTCCCCCCATCAGTAGCATAAGACAGGTGATAGGGTTTGGCTGTGTCCCCTCCCAAATCTCATCTTAAATTTTAGTTCCTGGCTGGGCGCGGTGGTTCACGCCTGTAATCCCAACGCTTTGGGAGGCTGAGGTGGGCGGATCACCTGAGGTCAGGAGTTTCAGACCAGCCTGGCCAACATGGAGAAACCCCATTTCTATAAAAAAATTAAAAAATTAAAAAAATAAAAATAAAATTTTAGTTCCTATAAACCCCACATGCCATGGGGAGGACCCAGTGGGAGGTAACTGACTCATTGGGCCTGTTACACCCATGCTGTTCTCATGATAGTGAGTCTCACTGATCTATTGGTTTTATAAGGGACTCTTCTGCCTTTGCTTGGCACTTCACTCTCCTGCTGCTCTTGAAGAGGTGCCTTCTGCCGTTATTCTCAGTTACCTCAGGCCTCCCCAGCCACGCGGAACTGTGGGTCAACCTCTTTCCTTTATAAATTACGCAGTCTCAGGTATGTCTTTATTTGCAGCATGAGAATGAATTAATACAGTAAATTTATACCAAGGTAATGGGGCATTGCTATAAAGATACCTGAAAATGTGGAAGCAACTTTGGAACTGGGTAACAGGCAGAGGTTGGAACAGTTTGGAGGGCTCAAAGGAAGACAAGAAAATGTGGGAAAGTTTTGAACTTCCTAGAGACTTAGAGGGTTTAGAAGACAGGAAGATGTGGGAAAGTTTGAATTTCCTAGAGACTTGTTAAATGGCTTTGACCAAAATGCTGATAGTGGTATGAACAATGAAGTCCAGGCTGGGGTGGTCTCAGATGGAGATAAGGAACTTGTTAGGCACTGGAATAAGGTGACTCTTGCTATGCTTTAGCAAAGAGACTGGTGGCATTTTTTCTCTGCCCTCAACATCTGTGAAACTTGGAACTTGAGAGAGATGATTTAGGGTGTCTGACAGAAGAAATTTCTAAGTGGCAAAGCATTCAAGAGGAAGCAGACCATAAAAGTTGGAAAATTTGCAGCTTGATGATGTGATAGAAAAGAAAAACTCATTTTCTGGTGAGAATTCAAGCTGGCTGCCTAAATTTGTGTAAATAATGAGGATCCAAATGTTAATCACCAAGACAATGGGGAAAATTTGTCCAGGGCAAGTCAGAGACCTTCACAGCAGCCCCTCCCATGACAGGCCTGGAAGCCTAGGAGAGAAATACGGTTTCCTGGGCCAGGCCAGAGTTCCCCTGCTCTGTGCAGCCTCCAGACATGGTGCCCTGCATCTCAACTGCTTTAGCTCCATCCGTAGCTATAAGGGGTCAAGGTATACCTCAGGTCATTGCTTCAGAGGGTGCAAGCCCCAAGACTTGGCAGCTCACAGATGGTGTTGGGCCTGCACAGAAGTCATGAATTGAGGTTGGGGAACCTCCACCAAGATTTCAGTATGGAAACACCTGGATGTCCAGGCAGAGGTGTGCTGCAGGGGCGGAGCCTTCATGGAGAACCTCTGCTTGGGCAGTGTAGAAGGGAAATGTAGGGTGGGAGCTACCACACAGAGTTCCCACTGGGGGACTGTCTAGTGGAACTGTGAGAAGAGGGCCACTATCCTCCAGACCCCAGAATGGTAGATCCACCAACAGATTGCACCATGTGCCTGAAAAGGCCACAGACACTCAATGCCAGCCTGTAAAAGCAGCCAGGAGGGGGGCTGTAAAGCCATGGGGCAGAGCTGCCTAAGGCCATGGAGCCCACCTCTTGTATCAGCATGATCTGGATGTGAGATATGGTGTCAAAGGAGATGATTTTAAAACTTTAAGGTTTAATGACTGCTCTATTGGATTTTGGACTTTGGACTTGAGTAGGGCCTGTAGTCCCTTTGTTTTGGCCAATTTCTCCCATTTGCAACAGGTGTATTTACTCAATGCCTATACCCTCATTTTATATAGGAAGTAACTAACTTGCTTTCTACTTTCCAGGCTTATAGGCAGAAGGGACTTACCTTGTCTCAGTTGAGACTTTGGACTTCAACTTTTGGGTTAATACTAGAATAAGCTAAGACTTTGGGGAGACTGTTGAAAAGGCACGATTGTATTTTGAAATATGAGGACATGATATTTGGGAGGGGCCAGCATGGAATGATATGATTTGGCTGTGTCCCCACCCAAATCTTATCTAGAATTATAGTTCCTGTAATCCCTATGTGTCATGGGAGGGATTCAGTGGGAGGTAATTGAATCATGGAGAGGGGAGGTTACCCCCATGCTGTTCTCATGATAATGAATGAGTTTTCACAAGATCTGATGGTTTTATAATGTACTCTTCCCCCTTCACT
Organism: Cacajao melanocephalus; assembly: GCA_963573385.1. Taxonomy (NCBI): domain Eukaryota; kingdom Metazoa; phylum Chordata; class Mammalia; order Primates; family Pitheciidae; genus Cacajao; species Cacajao melanocephalus. The sequence goes on along the minus strand of CAUYLG010072437.1, from coordinate 28,815 downwards.
TGGCACTTCTCTGTCCTGCCGCCCTGTAAAGAGGTGCCTCTTCTCTGATAATTATATTATAGTCTAATAAGTGCCATGATGGAGATATGTTTTAATACCTAAGATATATTAAATGCATACTCAGTGCCTAGGTTCTATATATACAATTAATTCTTACAATTAGTTTCTGAGTTAGATAAAATTATTATCTTCATTAATGCAAGTGAGAAACTGAGGCTTAGAGAGATTAAAAGCATAGAGAATTTGGATAATGTCAATTTACTGTAACTGATATTTAGATGATGGTAGAGGTATCCTTTATTGTGGAATTGACTTATGAGATTAGTTTTCATAGGCTGGTTGAAATATCATCTAATATAGCTATTCTCTGTTTCAATTTCAGTTTTAACCATCACACTGTGGTCTGCTTGTCTGACTGCCTTGATACCATGTGCTGTCCATTCGTTGGGGCCTGAGAGTGGCAGCAGCAGAGGCCAAGGAAGGTATGGAGAGGGTAAGAAAAACTATAAGAGAAAAGGAGCTAAAGTTCCTGTAACACTAATAGATGCATGGAAAAAAAGAAAAGCCTAAGGTAGGATCCTCCCATAAAGAAAGGATCCAAAGAGAGATTTCTTGAAACAATAACTACAAGGAAAAAAATGAAGCCACAGGGATGCCAAAACCCTTTGCCATTTGGAAGTTTTAGCCTTTAACAGTGGAACCCAGCAATGCTCTTGGCCTTATCTACATAATTTTTCTTCATTTCATGATTTTGGTGAAAGAAGAAGCCTCAAGCCTCCTTTGAAGCCTGCAATGTAGTACAAATAATAATCATCCTCTAGGAACATGTAGAATAGGTATTAACTAGGTATTAAGGGTGATAGTATTTATTGAAACCATTTTCAAACTTTCTCTGTATTTTTTAGCTAGTACTATCATTTAAAATAGTGAATTGGTGATTTGGACTGAATAATAAACTTAAATTTAGTTTTTCTGATCAGTGACTATATTATACTCAATTTAGTTCTGAAAGACTAGATTTTATTTTCAAATTTAATTCTTGTGGCAATCCCCTTTCACTGAAAAAATACTCAGATAATCATCCCAGAGCCACTAAATTGTACAAACCAGAAACACTACTGAATTGCTCAGGACTTCACATTTGCAAGTAGTGAAACCCAACTCAGATTAATTTAAATAAAAAAGGATACTGCATTAATTTACAATGAAGAAGGGACCTCAGGTGATGTCACCAGCAATCAATCTATCCTGCTTTCTTTCCCAGTGCTGCTTTTATTCACTTCGACTTTATTCTCAGGTGAACTTTCGCCATGTAATGGCAAAGATGTTAATGAAAACTTTAGGCATACATTACGTGATCTTCAGCACAAACTGCTTTAAATAATAAATGTATCGGCTTACATAACACCTAAAAATCCAGATGTAGTGAAGCTTTGGATGTGATTTGATCAAACTCTCTGGGATTCTCTTAGCTCTTCTTTATGTGTCAGCTGTAGCTGTAATGGTTCTAGTCCTCACAGATGCACACCACATCAGTCAGAGCAAGAGAATAAATCTTTCCCCTCAGTTATTGACAGAAGTTCTGTATTCCATTCTGTGAGGACCAATTTAGGTCATTGCCCATCCCGGACTCAATGTCTAGGGAAAGAGGGAAAAGAGCTCTCTTGATTGATTGGCTTCTACTAAACAGGATAAGCCACCTCTGAATTTGGGGGTTATGTCAGTTCTACTAAAGCCAAGTGGCTGCTATATAATGAATCACAAGTGAGATGGATACTGGAAAATGTGATACTCATGATCCCAGAAAGATAGAATGCATATTTCTCTATTGTTCCAGCAACATTCTGGAAATGCTTCCCATTGGGGAAGTTCCTCACTGGTTGATTCAAGCTCAAGCTCATCTAGGTCCAATTAAATTCAAAGTAGAGTGAGTGAGTCTCCATAAGCAGAGAGTAGTTTTGGGAGCAAGCCAAACAATATTTGTGTGTGATAATATGGTTTTAGACCATATCTCCACTTGCCCTATTTTATATCCTTGGTGAAAATTAGTCTTGTCTACTGCCATGGACACAGAGACTAGAAAAATTACATTTCAGAATTCTTGAACAACAACAGTTGAATTTTTATTTAGAGTATGAAATGATTAGATAATATTTTCTAATGGAAGAGACAATTGGAGATTTCTAGAGATAGCATTTCTTACAGAGTATGAAAGAATATCTGTTTTTCTGGAAATGAAAGATACAAAAGAAGAAATCATGTTTTGAAAGAAACTGGTAGGAAAAGTTTCTCTCAATTGTTTCATAAGATGTAAGATTAAGCATGGCTGTCAAAGGACAGAAATGCAGGGGTGACTAATGTATGGACTTCAGTCTAATATAAAAAGACATGCAGGAGAGTCTCTGAGATTAGGAAGAATAATTAGGCAAAATTTTTAATGAGAAAAAAATAGCAAGTATTTTGATCCTGATACATTTTTAAAACATATTGTTGCCTTTCTTGTTTCTGTATTGAATATTTTTTAAGTTAAAGTTGAACTTTTAAAAGTTTGTACAAGTTTCAGATTCAAGTATAGACTTCCAGAGAAGGATCAAAGTCGTAAGATGTAATTTAAGAATATTGTTAAATAAAATACTTCCAAGGTAACCTACCTTTTATTTATCTTTTCTGTTAAAGATTAATAGTTTGAAATGTCAAAATAGCACAGAGCCTTGTAGAGTTACTCTGTATACTTACCTATAGCGAACCTCTAGCATGCTGGCAGAATGTGGTGTGCAGATGAAGGCTCAGAGATCATATCCCCCACTTCTTCAGCTTCAGCTTCCCAGAGTTGGTGTGGCTATCAGAGAGGAGTTCATACATCTGACAATATGCTTGCCCAATATTTTCTGACTCGCCCTTATTTCTCACAGTGACTCTGTAGAGTTTTGTTTATTTCACCTCCAGGTATGATTTTTATTTGTGCAAAGAACTGAGGGATGAAAAGTTTTCCCAGCAGTCATTTGATTTGAACACATAGTAGCGGCCTAAAGAAGTTACTGGCCTAGTCTCTGTCTCTAGTGGAGGTAAGCCAAATGCTGGAGAAAATAATAAATTAGATAAATTATTCTGTTCTTTCTGCTGTCCAGGAAGCCATCTGGTAGGACATCCCACACCTGAAAGAAAGCATTCAGCTGTAATTTTTGAAAATAGCACATAACAAATACATTTTGGTTTAATTTTAAAATTGATTTTTGAGAGAATATTGAGACTGCTGTCAATCCAATTTATGTTCTTTCTGAGGATCTCAGTGCATTAGAAGTCTGCGTTACCTTCCTGGAGAAGACACATAATATCTCTGCCATTAAGGAGCTAATAGTCTCACTAAATAGGAAGACAGGCATACAACAAGAGACACAATAGAGCATGTAACAAATAGCTTTTTTTTAAGTTGTTTTAATTTCCAGTTACGGACTTACAGGGAGTTTTTATAAGAATTCACTTAATGATACAAGAGATGGGATATCGTGGAGCTCCAGGGTAAAGATTCATGCCACACATGAATAGGAAGATAGGAGCTAGAGGCTTGTTCTGGATTTAAGGGAACTGGAAAAATCCCTGCACCAGTGGTCTACCACTGATGTACTGTGACTACTCTCTGGGGTTATTTTTCTGTCTGTCTTCCTCCCTATCCCCTACCCCTGTTCTAGATTTCAGTTCAAATTTCTGAGAGTAAATCTGTTTGACATAGCTAATTATTCAAACCTAATTTAGGCTGATATTTCTCACCTAGCCATTGGCTAATGGGTGGATTAACTGGTGTTGTGTCAAGTGACTATTCCTGACTTATTTATCTGTGGGCAGGGGGTTTCTCAGAGTTGAGTTTGGGGAAGTGTGATCTCTGATGAAGGACACAACTCCCTTGGGATGCCCCTTCCATAGTATTGTGTTAGTGTGTGTGGCAGGGGCATCATAACAAACACAAAAATTTCAGTCAGCATATAGCTAGTTAATTCCTGAATGATCAACAATAATCGAGTTTAAAAGAGTAGGGAGGAGAAAATCTAATATAAAAGTATTGGCTTGGATAATAACTACAAACAGCCCTTATTTATCTTTACCTGATTTTTAATATAGCTTTTAAAAATCTGAATGGGAGCCCAAAAACACAATATTTAATTAGTCTGATTAGGACTAATTTTCTGGTTCTGGAGGTGAGGCCAGGAGCAGTTTTTTCTCACCACTGAGTGGGTCTTTACACAAGATGTGTCTCAGAGTAGAGATTAATGCAAGCTCACTTTTGGCCACTTCCTGCCTCACAGAAATTAGACAGGAAGATCCCTAGCAAAGAGACAGAAAGTATAGTTTCTTACCACTCCAGGAAAGGTACATATTAATTTCCTTTGCTTTTCCATCTACTAATAGAAACCGTATTCACTAGCAGCTTTGCACTTGCATGGTATGGTTATTCTAAGAACCAGGTGGAAACCAAGTTCTCTTATTGAACAGAACTCTTGTGTTGGGCTACCTCATAAGTTGATAGCCACAGTAAATGGTTGCTCTTGGATCAGATGCTGATTTCTGACTCAGTCATTGGTATGAAGGGAGTGTTATCCTGTGGTTCACAGCAAGGAAAAGCCGTGGCAGTGTGGTAATTTGCATTAATGCCCTCAGTTCTTTATTCATTCTCTATCTGTGCCATTTGCCATGAGACTTTGCATTCCTCCTGCTGAAGAGGCAGAATATATTTTCTCATTATTTGATTACATTCTGTCCTTGGTCATGTGACTTACTTTGGCCAAAAGAATGATCCGAAGTGGCAACATGCCAGTATAGAGTCTCGGTGAAAACAACTTGTATGTTTCTTCTTATCTTTGTGCATTTCTGCCATTGCCATGGGAAAAACAAGCCTGTACCAGCTTTTTAAACCCAGGAAAAGAATGAGAGACATGGAGGATATACATAAGTGTTTCAGCTGGATCACCCCTATGGGCCCGCCCTAGATCAGCTAACCTCTAGTGAACCAACTGATGTATGACCTCAGTAAATACCACTGAGATTTGGGGGTTCTTTGTCACAAACAATAGTTAACTGACATAGGCAGATTTCCTCAAAATGAGTCTGTAGATTTGTTAGCTTTAACCAGAATGGGGATGTGGCTATAACAAGCACTCAAGCTGCCACAGAATTCACTCCAGCAAAGAGGTGTTTCCTTTGAAGCCCAAGGCAGACTGTAAACAACCCACAAGACTCATCAAACCAAAACCTCTAATGAAGAAGATAGTATCTTCTTATGTAAGTACATATACAAAAATATCAGTCCCTGTTGCTCTAGGCTCTGAATATAGCTAATAAATTCAGTGGAATAGAAAACCAGGAGTTAAAACCACAAGGAAAGGAGCCCAGGCATCTATTAGAAGGACAAGTCTATTTGTTGATAGCTGAGACCTTCTAATGTGTTTCCATAATGCCAGGCAGCACTCATGGAAAGCTCTGGAAAATGTAGGGCAGCATATCTATTTGACAGAATCAGGAAATACACACAGAGTATAAGGTGTGGCCTAGGTCAAAACCCAGAATCCAAGATTAGGACTCCTTTTGGGGAAGAATCTTGGCCATATGAGATTGGTTGGAAATGTCAGTGTAGCTGTTATAGTTTCCTGAAGTAGATTTAAACTACACTGAGACTTTCATTCTTTCACAGGAGATGAATGGCTACCATGAATATGCTTAGGGCATTTGTAAGGATGACAGCCACTTTTGTGATTTGCCTATCACAAGCTGTTCAATAATACTGGCTTAATTTTACATAAATAGCACTTTCTTTTGGCACTCTATGGGTCATATGTTTACAAGGAAAAGAGGGGAGTACACATAAAACTTTCTGAGATGTAGAATGAGATTTTCCCAGGCACAAAGTATAGCTCAAACCTGTAAAAGTGTATGATACCTAGAGATACAAAGAACACTGCACAACATTTTTTCCCTGTCTTCCATGTGTTCACCATGTGGTTGAAGAGACAAATTATTATATAAAAACAGTTATATAAGTATGGGCAAATATAAGCTGACTGAAGAACTTTACAGCAAATTCTTACTCTATTAATAATTTTAATATAATATTTAGCATAATGGAAATAAGGTTCTTACAACAGAGCTTATTATTTTCCTCTTTCTACACTGGTAAATAAATATATCAGGCAGAATAAGCAATGTTATAGTCCAGGACAAACTATACTATTAATTTTTTAAAGAAACTTTTACTTTATGAGAAGGTTATGGCAATCTTATCAAATAAGTGGAGATTGATGTAGATATGACTCAAATCACCAAACATAATTATTCTTAATCTACTCTACTTTTGTGACCATAAATGTAATTTTATTTCACAATATTAAGCTTGTGATAGTACAGGAAGGACTTCATCCTTAAGATGTTGGAGCTAAAAATTTTAGGCCTTAAGGACTAATCCAGATATTTATGAAATGGATAGATTTTCTTGGTTTTTATGCTGATAATATATGTGGTATGATATACTACTTCAGAAGTGCCTCTACTTCAGACATATAAATAACAACAAATACTACTATAATAACCACCTTGAAATGCGTTTTTAATTGCTTTGATGACTATAGTAGCAATTCCCAAAATATGCTAGCTCTGTTTACTTTCAATTTTATTCAGCATATGGGCTTAGGAAAGCATTAGCATTTTCCAATTCCAAGGATGAATGTGTTTAATGTTAAAATAACTCAGAACAGTTTTATGTTTTTCATCATGAAGTTCAAGTAAGAAATATAAATACAGAAACTTGGGTCTGCTTCTATTCTGCCTATAAATTTGGTCAATCTGGTGAGGATATGACCATAGAGAGCTTATGGATCAACTATTTCGGCTTCCTTTTAGTACCAACTCAAACACATTATAGAAAATTATTTCCATCAATAGGACAACTATTTGAAAACATTCATACTGTGTAGACATGTTTCTACCTCCAATTTATCCATCAGTTCTGAATATATTTTTCGTGGGGGCTGGAGGTTGTAGTGATTGGTGTCATACCTAATAGTGGGGTATCAGAAAGTGACAGGAATTTGGGCTTGAGTCTCAGTCAACACAGTCAGCTTTCAAGAAATATAACTATTACCACATTTCTTAACTTAATTTTGATTATGAAACCCATTCTGCTGACTGGTAGAAACTCAATCATTTATAGCCGTGTTCTCCCAGTGCAGGTCCAGTGACCCTAAGACTTGTAAAATGTCAAGATATGGGGGTGGAGGAAGAATTTGGCATAGGTTGTCATGTGTTAGCTCTGGCATCTTCAGAGACAGTTTTTGTCTCATCTGATCTTTAGTTGTCTATCAGCACAAAACACTTCTGAATTTCTATTTTTCCTGACAATTAGATTCTTTCAAGTTTTCTCCATAAACTTATTCCAGTACCCATCTCAGATACTGGTTTTATTTCTGTTATTTTTGCATCATGAACTTTCAGGAAACTTGCCAACTTTAGTTGAACTCTTCATTTTCTTGCTTTACTTAGGCTTGTATTAGTTCATTTTCACACTGCTATAAAGATGTTATCCAAGACTGGGTAATTTATAAAGAAAAGATGTTTAATTGACTCACAGTTCCACATGGCTGGAGAGGCCTCAGGAAACTTACAATCATGGTAGAAGGTGAAGGGGAAGCAGACTTCTTCATATGGTGGCAAGAAAGAGAGAGCCAACAAGAGCAGGGAAAACTGCTTTATAAACCCAGCAGATCTCATGAGAACTCACCCACTATCACTAGAACCGCATGGGGGAAACCATTCTGTGATCCAGTCACCTCCCACCTGATTCCTCCTCCAACACATGGAGATTATTAAGATTACAATTCAAGATGAGATTTGTGTGGGGACCCAAAGCCTAACTATATCAAGCATCTTAGAATTAACCTACTGCTCCTATACAATGCTGTAACTAACTTAAGGAATAATTCTGAAAAAGCCTCAGGCCAATCTCTCTTGACATACCATGTGACCATTCTAACCCCAGGTTTCATTTGCATCCCCATCCTTACCCAGTCTAAGCAGGTCTCTTCAACAAACATTGGCAAATACCTGATAGTATGGAATTACACTTCAGTGTCTGATACGAGCCTTAAGAACCCTGAGAAACAGCATCTTTTAGCCTTTAGAGCTTGGACTAAGTCTTAAGGGAGGAGATTTCCTAAGCGAAAGTGGCTTTATGGGTAGGGATAACAGAGACAAAGGAATGGAGGCTGAAACAATGAAACATGGACATGGCAGTTGGTTTAAAAACAATGAGAACGCTGATTTGATTACAAAGTTTGATTCATGTTAGGAAATAGTGGAAAGTAAGGTATGAGCCACTTTACAGTGAATTTCTAGAGCCAGAGCTGTGTTTCTTTTATAATAATGAGTTATTTTCTCCTACTTTTGACTGAGAACAATTTCAATCAAGTGGAGAACAGGGAAGGTCAATCCTAAAATAAATGATTATGGACAGAAATTTTGACTTTAGTATACTCAGTATTGCTTCTTTTCCACCTTTCCTTCATAATACATTTTATTGACGATGGTTAGGTTTTCAGCTCTTTGTTGAACTTGTGGTTCTTGTGAGGTAGCCTTGCATGGGTCTCTGGAATAAAAATCTGTAAGGAGAATGCCACAGCCTAACTCATCAATAAACTCCAGCCTAAATCATCCAGTCCAGGTGTGGAAGAACCAGTTGTTGTAAACTGTTTTCAAAGCAAAGCAGAGCAGACACTTACAAAGCTTCTCTCTTCTCTCCGCAGTCTTCAGGAAATTTCCTGGGGCAAAGTCTGCTATAGCCATGGAAGCATATTTGTGGCTTCTTTTTTGTTGTTGTTTATATTTTTTGAGACGGAGTCTTGGTCTGTCGCCCAGGCTGGAGTGCAGTGGCACGATCTTGGTTCACTGCAACCTCTACCTCCCAGGTTCAAGTTATTCTCCTGCCTCAGCCTCCCTAGTAGCTGGGACTATAGGCATGTGCCACTATGCCCTGCAATTTTTTTTTTTTCGTATTTTGAGTAGAGATGGGGTTTCTCCATGTTGGCCAGGCTGGTCTCAAACTCCTGATCTCAAGTGATCTGCTCACCTCAGCCTCCCAAAGTACTGGGATTACAGACATGAGCTACCGTGTCTGGACTGTGACTTCTAATAGAAGTTAAATCATTCTTTTTCCTGTGCTGTTTTGCCTCAACACAGCAACCATGGTTTAACTCAAGTGGTGCTGTGTGCAGAGGGAGAAGCTACCACAAAGCTGGAGAGCTGCTTCTTGACCCTCCTTTGGAGTGCCACAGTCTACTGCAGTTTTTCTCCTAGAATAGGGCTTTTACTCTACACCTTTACAGAGATGCATACAAATGTTTCTGCAAAGTACCATAACACCTTAGAGAATACAGCATTTGGCCCTGAGGCCATGTGCCTTGCAACTTTATTTGTGTATGTGTGAATGTGGGAATTGAGGCGAATGAGATAGGGTGAACAGGTGAATATTTAATTGAATATTCTTTAATTGAATATGCTGATATGAATTTTATTAATATGGAGGGTTTTCTTGGAATGTAGAATGATTATCTTTGCCTATTATCATCAACTTGTCTTCTAGAAATAAATATTAAAGCAAAGAAAAAGATTTCTTAAAAATTAGAAGAAATCACAAAAGTTTATATAGTGCTGTTTGAGACAATATAAATCTAAAGGGTTCCATCTGCTGGTAGAAATAAAAAATGAATACAAATTAAAATATGAATTGTAAAAATTATCTGGTAAATGAGAAGTGATAGTCACAGAAGTTTAAACTGAAAGATCATCTACTTCCTTTAATTTAAAAACTATCATGGGACATGAAAATAAATATATAGTTGTTTTAAAATAGATTATAGAAAGCAAACAGATAGTAAACATTTTTTTTTTTTAAACTATAAGCTTTCTGAAGTTAGGGGCCATGTCTATCTTGTTCATTAATATATTCTCAACTCTAGGCAAAGTGCTATGAAAATATATGTAAATAATTGTCATATGATTTGGGGTCACATGAACCCTAAAAAGATATAACAGAAAGTTCATATTTTTAACTCAAGGAACCATAAAGTTATGTTATGAAATTATAGAAAATGCACCTAATAATTTTATCTCTCAAATGAAAGTTCTTCATTAACATCAATATATAATGATACATTTTATTTCTCAGGAAGATAAGTCTATCAGTTAGGATAGACTATGTTATGCTGGGGTAAGAAATGATTCCCAAATCTCAATCTCAGTGACTTAACGGCAACAAAGGTTATTTTCTTGTTCACATCCATCGTGAGTTACCTGCAGTCTAGTTCTTACATTCTTCATTCTGGCACCCAGGCTGTTGAAACAGCTCCTATCTGGAACATAACTGATTGTCCTGACATAGAGAAGAGAGGTGTGGCAAACCATACATAGGTGTTTTCCTTTTTAAAAATGGTTTTATTGAAGTTTCATTACCATACATTTAGCCATTCTTTGTGTACAATTCAATGTTTGTTTGTAAATTTACAGAATTGTGCAACTGACCACCACAGTCCACTGTTAGAACATGTCCATTGCCCCCGAAACATCTCCTGTGCCCATTTGCAGTGAATCTTCATTGCTACACCTAGCCCTAGACAATAATTCATCTGCTTTTTGTCTAAAAATATGCCTTTTATAGATATTCCATATGAATGAAAACATATAATATGTAATCTTTTATGTCTGACTTCTTTCACTTAGCATGTTTTTGAGGTTCATCTGTGCTGTAGCATGTCAGTAGTTATGACTGTTTAAAGAAACTGTTAAACATTTGCAAAGTGACAAATCATTTTATATTCCTACTAGCAACATATGTGGGTTACAGTTTCTCCATATCTTCACCAACACTTATTTTTGTTTGTCTTTTTTATTATAGCCATTTTAGTATGGATGAAGTGGTTTCTCATTACAGTTTTAATTTGCATTTTCTAATTCAAATAATGTGATTGAGCCTCCTTTCAGGTACTTAACAACCTTGTATTTGGTGAAATGTCTATTCAAATTCTTAGCCTCTTTTATATGTTATATTCTCCCTGAATTAAAAGAGTTCCTATATTCTGGATTACATTTTTATGAAGTCTATGATTGGCAGATATTTTCTCCCAGTCTGTGGCTTGTCTTTTCATTTTTCTTAAGTGTCTTTTGAGGCACAAGAATTTTTAAAATTTTTATGAAATCCAGTTTATCCATTTTTTCTTTTATGGATGATGCCTTTGATGTTATATCTAAGAACTCTTTGCCTAACTCAAGAAATTCCAGGGCCATGAAGATTTTCTATTATATGCTTCTCTAGAAGTTTTATAGTTTTCATTCTTAAATTTGAATTTATAATCCATTTCAAGTTAATTTTTGTGTTGCATATAAGGAAAGCTGTCACGTTCTTCATTTTTTCCCGTTAAATGTATGGCTAGTCTGCTAATCTGTTGCTTGCTCTAAGCTTAATTACAACCTAAGGCTAGCTATGATGTCATCCCTCCCCAATTATTTGTCACCAAGATAACTGTTGTTTTTGACAATGCCCTGGTCATGGGGACTTCCGACTCTACTCCAAATCAAGCCAGTCCATTTTGGCAGTAAAGATGGTGGTTTTTCTAGTCCATCCTGTCTTAGTTTGGGCTAAAATGCCATTAAATAATACCATTCTTACCCAAGGTTCAGTAGTTTTCTTAAATATAAGTTTTTAAGTTATTTGTATGCCTCTGGTTGATTTTGACATTTGGGAGGATTTTTTATTTGTTTTTTTTGTTTCAAGTGCATTATTTTATTTTTGCTTTTTGGGGAGAAGATTTGCCAATCTCTTCACTCCACCATTCTAGAAGTCTCAACCTTTCTGAGGTAATTTTTATAATACAGGCTTTTGAATACCTTAAAACATATAAAATGTGTTATTTTTGTCCAGAGTTCATGAGCTTAAAGCAAGTCACATAGTCGTTCATTTGTTCAATAGATAGAAATACAGAATCCTCCCATAGGAAGGAACATCACAGGGATAATGTGGTAGGCAGTTTATGACATATCTTCCAATGTCACACCTCTGTGTCATCCCTTTCCCTTGAGTTGGTGTGGACTGAATCACCCTCTTCCAGAATAGATAGAATTCAGTAAAAGTGATGGGCTCTCATTTTTGTAATTAAGTTAGGAAAGACTACTATTTGAGTCTTAGTAGCTTTTTCTTTCTTGTGGGTACTCTCTCATTCTATCTTGACTTTTTGGGTTGCTCACATTGATGAAGCAAGCTACCGTTTTGAAGAAACTCACATGGCTAGGAACTGAAGGTGGACCCCAGCCGATTCCCAGCAGGGAACTGAGACTCTCCTATTGAGTTCAATAGCCCACGAGGAACTGAAGCCTGCAAACAACCAGGGTGAGCTTGGAAGCAGATTCTTCCTCATTGAAGCATGAAATGACGATAACTCTGGTTGACACCGTGATTGTGGCCTTGTGAGAGATCCTGAAGCTGAGGACCCACTTAAGCCATGTTCACATTCCTGAACCATGGAAACTGTGAGATAGTTAACACTTAATGCTTTAACCAATAAATTGTGGGGGTGATTTCTTATGCAGCAATATTTAACAAATACGGAGAATAACTAAAATATTTAGCGAAGAGTGAAATAATCCACCAGAATAGAGTTGGACAGGATATTTCTTACCATACACCAACACTTCTAAATGAATCATATTTTAATCAGGGTGGCTTTCTTTAATCATAACCTGGCATTTGCTCTGAATGTCTATTATTATTTTATGAAATTTAAAAATATTAGGGCCACCAATTTATTATTTCCACAAATTAATTATAGTAATACTGCTAAGCCACAGCAAAGTAAGTTTATTGTTTTAAAAACTAGATTGAAAAAAGATATTTCTTGTGCATTACTAATGATAGTACTCTAATTATTCATTGGTATTTTGTAATTGGCAACTGTTTTGTTGACTGTCTACTCTTTATAATTTAGTGTTACTTTAAATAATATGTAAATACTAAACTCAATAAGCTTCACTTATATAGAAAATATTCAGTTAAAAATGTAAGAGAAAACTCTTCCAAAAGCTAGAGTGTTAGAAAAAAGAGACCAAAAAATGTAACTCAACAGTGGAGAAACCTGACAAATACCACCTTAAGCCAGGTGATTGAGGTTAACATCAATAGTGATGAACCACACTTGATAGTATGTAGCCTTGATGTGATGTGATGACAATACCATATTTCTTCTGTGGTCTTTCTTCCAAAAAATATTACCCCAGTCTAATTGTTAAAAAAAAAATGGAAAAATGTCAATCAAGAAAAATTGTGCAAAGTACCTGATCAGTAATCTTCAAAACTGTCAAGGTCATCAAAACCAAGGACGGTTTGAGAAACCAACACGACCAAGAGAAGCCTAAGAAGACATGGCTACTGAATATAATGTGGTATCCTGGATGTGATCTTGGGACAGAAAAAAAGACATGAGGTAGAAACTAAGGAAATCTGAATAAAGTATTGACTTCAGTCAATGATAATATATTAGTATTGGTTCATTAATTGTGACAAATGTACCATAATATTTTGTTGTTGTTTGTTTTCTGTTTTTGATACAGGGTCTTGCTCTGTCTGCTAGCCTGGAGCGCAATGGTGCAATCTGAGCTCACTGCAACCTCCGTCTCTTGGGTTCAAGCGATTCTCCTGCGTCAGCCTCCCAAGTAGCTGAGATTAGAAGCATGCACCACCATGCCCAGCTAATTTTTTGTATTTTTTAGTAGAAGTGAGGTTTCACTATGTTGACCAGTCTGGTCTCACTCTCCTGACCTCAGGTGATCTGCCCACCTCTACCTCCCAAAGAGCTGGGATTACAGGTGTGAGCCACTGCGCCTGGCCCACTTTTCTTTAATATTAATGTCTTACATCATTATGGTACATTTAGTCAGGTGTGGTGACTCACGCCTGTAATCTCAGCACTTTGAGAGGCTAAGGTGGGTGGATCGTTTTGAGTCCAAGAGTTCAAGACCCTCCATGGGCAACATGGGGAAAACCCATCTCTACTAAAAATACCAAAATTTAGCCCATCATGGTGGTGCACTCCTGTAGTCCCAGCTACTTAGGAGGCTAGACAGGAGAATTGCTTGAACCCCAGGAGGTGAAGGTGGAGGCTACAGTGAGCCAAGATCGTGTTGTTGAATTCCAACCTAGGTGACAGATCAAGACTTCCTGGCACCTTTGTTTATACCAAAAGGAGAAAAACCGCCTTCTACTGATCCCACTGATCCCACTCAAAGGCCATGGTAGGTTGTGAGGAAAAGCAGCATACCTTTATTTCTGGCCCCACTTGTCTCCCGGCTCCAGTCCTAAATTTCCAGATGCATGATGGTTTTTTCTTAACCTATTAGATATATTTCTTTTAAAAAATTTTGAGGGTAACCCCAGAGTTTATGATCTACGTATACAACTAATCTAAGTCCACTTTTCATCACACTGTATATTTCACCTTGTAATAACAAAATAATCCTAATTCTTCCCTTTAATCCCTTGTATCATTGTTTGTATCATTCATTTCACTTATATGTAAGCATGCATAATTACACACCTGAATACATTATTGATATTCTTATTTTGAACAAACTGTTATATAAGCTCAATTAAGAATAAAAAATAAACGTTTCCATTTTACTTTCATATGTTCCTTTTCTTTTCTGGAGGGGGCAGGTGGGGGGATGAAGCCCTGCAAGTAAGTGTCGGGAGTCAGCAAAATAGTCAGCATAGAAGTACAAACTGATGCCAGAACCTATGAACTGACTGCATTTAAGAGGTGTTGGTGGGGGAGTAAAAGAGAAGTGAAGGGAGACCGGAAAACTTAGTCAAGTCAAGTGAAAGAAAATTCTTTAAGTGTGAACTTCTGTATTTATGATTTGGGCCCTGTTTATATCAAGAAATTAAGAAAGAAAATTGGTAAAATAAACAGGGCTTTATATATTTTAGGACTTACGATGATCATTATGATATACGATGAAAATAAAGTATAGACAGCAGGTATTCTAACAATTATAATTAAAGAAATGCATGAATAAATAAGCTTTTATATTTTCCTACAATTCCTAATTTTTTCCTTTATCATACATGTTATTTTCTTAATACTCGTCAATACTGTATGCCATAAAGGTTTTTCTCTAAAAATAACAAAAATAGTGTTTTAAAAGTATATTTTATAATGCTGAGAGGCAAATGTGATGTAAAAGAGTAAGAACAGACTTATCCAGCAAATATAATTTCATCCGTAAAATGGGGATAATAATATTTCCTATCAGCTTGTCTCAGAGAAGTGTTATGTGAGTTAATTGAAGGAATTATACAGCATCTTGTGAATGTAAAATCTATAGTAATGTATAATTGATGTTTTAAAACTTTTTGTGCTTCTGGTCTTATGCTGGTAAAATTGTTGTTACCTTAAATAAGCAACAAATACATGAATTTTGCTCTATGTTCAGGAAGCAAATTTTCTCATCTTTAAAACTTACAAATTTACTATAATTTTTCTTTCTGTGAGATGTTTGCGTTTATCTTGTTTTGGTCAATTCCTGCTCTGGCAAGTACATGCAAAATAAAATGTTAGGATCAACAAAGAAACATTTTTGTTGAGTGTGTCCTCAGTGTCTTAATGTGTTTTATTTTTTATTTTTTGGCCAGAACTATATGTTTCAAAAGCTTTCATGAAACATGCATTTATTTCTAGACCATCTTAATAGCTCACATATTCCTGTCTACATTTCTTTAGATCACCTTCTATTCAGTACTTCTTTCTTAAGAGTTCTTCTGTTGACTAGAGTTTTTTCTGAGGTTTCAGTAGTTGCCTGGTAGGAATGCTTGTGAAAACATTTGTGGATAGCCCAAACATTTTTTAATAACATTTGCTTGGAAAAATTTTACTGGCAGTCAGGACACATTATTTAAACATATTTCAAAATATTTATGCATCTTTGCAATACTTTGGCAGTGTCTTGTATGGTAAGGCTGAATCAATTATTTTTCTACTTACCTCTTTTTGTTTGTTTTTAGCCATTCATAATAGTTGATTGATGAGTGTTTGATAGAATTTCCACACTGTTGATAAACTCAATAGTAAGGTGGCTATAACAACCAGAGATTTTTGAACTTTCTTCCTTCTCAGAGACTTGAACTGAAACAAATTAGATTAACTTTACTATAATCTTGTTAGATGCTTGATTTTCAGTTGCTATTTTGCTTCTTTTTTTAGTATTCACTTTTTCAAAAAACTTTGAACTTTTATCTTAGATACAGGGGATATATGTGCAGATTCGTTATATGGTAATATTGTGTGATGCTGTGGTTTGGATTACAGATCCTGTCACCCTGGTAGTGAGCACAGTACCTGATTGGTAGTTTTTTAACCTCCCTGCCCACCCTATGGTAGCACACAGTATCTCTGTTCCCATATTATGTCCCATTTATAAGTGAGAACATGTGGTATTTGGTTTTCTCTTCCTACATTTATTTGCTTAGAATGATGGCCTCCAGCCCTATCCGTGTTGCTACAGAAGACATAATTTCATTATTTTTTATCCCTGCATGGTATTTTATGGCATATATACACCATATTTTCTTTATCCAATCTATCATTGATGAGCACCTGGGTTGATTCCGTGTTTTTGCTATTGTGAATAGCACAGCAATGAACAGATGAATGTATGTGTCTTTTTGGTAGAATTATTTACTTTCTTTTGTGTGTATACCCACTAATAGGTCTAAGATAGCTTTGAAAAATCTCCAGACTGCTTTCCAAGCATCTCATACCAGTTAAAATGGCTATTGTTAAAAAGTCAAAAAACAACACATGCTGATGAAACTGAAGAGAAAATGAAACACTTATACACCGTTGGTGGGAATGTAGGTTAAGTTAGCTGCTGTCTCAGTTTTTCCCTTCTTTCCTTCCCAATGGCAATTCAGAAATTAATAGATTCGTTAGTATCAATTTGGCATTAGTATTTAGTGATAGATATAGCTTTAGTGAGAACTGTGGTTGTCTATATAGGGCTTATACCGTTTTTAAAGTATTTTTCATATTCCATGATGATGTCTAAATAAAAAAGAAAATAGATAAATTATTAGTGTATGTATATTGACTAGTCAAATCAAACTTTGTGAGTTTTTTTTTTAGGGGGGGTGAGTAATTTATTAGTAGGGCTCTTTTTTTTTAGTGTTTTTTCCAGAATAAAGAGAGAAATTCAGGTCTGTGATTATATTTGAGTCTTGATGTTGGTTTATCTGATCTGCAGAGGAAAAGCGAGAAATATTACCTTAACTTTCACTTCTGGGGGTGATAGTGCCTCATAACTAAAAGTCCTTAGTACATATATCTTTAAAAAGCATATTTTAAGGATCTTAATTTATAAAAGGTGTCTTCTCTTGAGTTTTTTATCCCCAAGTTGCTAAGTCTTTCTGCACATCTTTTCTTGCATCTCTCTCTTTGGTATTTTTTCTTTATGTATTTGTGCTATATTTTTAAAATGTGACTTTCTCACTCTATAAAACTGGGTATACATATCTGACTATGTGTCATTTCCTGTGTGCTTGTATGTGTGCTTTTTCATCAGTGCTCAGTCTATTTTTATTTTGGTATATCTGTTTATTTTGATCTCTGTCTGTGCCTTTATCAATGAATATTTCTGTGTGTCTTTATGTCTGCTTCTCTCTCTTCCTGTGTAGATGTATATGTGTTTTGTGTTCTCGATTTCTATGTCCATTTTGATGTATCCCTCGGCTTATGTGACTTTTTTCTTCCCTCTCTCATTGTCTTTCACTGTGTCTGTCACATTATATATATGTCTTTTTCAATTTTTGTATTTCAGTTATCTATGTCTTCCTTACTTTGTGTTTATAACATTGAAGTTTTGCTGTAGTGTTATATTTACTAATTAAAATTTAAAGTTTCCTGTTTTATGTAAAATATCAAAACATCATGTTGTACATCATAAATATATACAATTTCTACTTGTCAATTAAAAAATAAATAAGAAGTAAGTCAGCTTTGAGAAAAATGTAAAAGTAGTTTCCAGTTTTATTTCATTAGAAAGAGTTAAAGATCATAAAAGGAAATTCATAAAAAAATTACAAGTGGGATAATAAATATTAAAAAAACAGATATGTTACTAGAAATTAAACACGTGAGTAAAATAATGAAGTTACATTTGTTGGGTATTAGACTGATAAAAATGCATATTGTGGGAAAATAGTTATGCATTGTAATGGCATTGAACAACATTTCAAGAGGATAACATGAATCAAAATTTTAAATATATATTAGCTTTGACTCAGCAATTCTTCTTTAGGAATTTTCCCCCAAAATGACCAGATAATTGTACAACTGTTTATTTTAGAATTGCCTTAGTAGTATAAAATGAAAAGTAAATGTCTACCAGCAGAGGATTGGTTAAGTGAATTATGGTACATCCATATAATAGAATATTACAATCTATTGTTATGAAAAAATTATATAGTCTATTGATAAAGAAAAGAAATCAGATTATAAAAACTATACAATGCACATATTGTATATGCCATTTATTCATTCACACAATATGTATTTTCCACATGTACCATGTGGGAAGCACTCTGAAGCCACTATAGAGATATCTATATTGTTTTACATGTACTATGTGGTAAGCACTCTAGAGCCACTGTAGAGATACCCATATTGTTTTATATGGGGATAATGAAAGAACTTCCATCTTTTACGGAGTTAATAAGCAAGTATTATGAAAAATAATATAGTTGCATCAATTTTGGAAAGTTTTCTTTTAAAGAAGATGTATTATTTATTTTGAAATATTATATTAAATTGAACACTTTTCATAGTTTTCCTTTACTCTCCCCCATCCCACATGTGAGGGATCTGTGATGCTCTATAAAAATTGATTCCCCATCCTGACTAAGGCAATTTTCTTAGGTGTTCTGGAAATGTTATGCCTTAGTACATATTGTCTTAATGAGTTATCAAGAAACAATATTTATTTAAAGCCTTTGGAAAAGTAGAAAAAAATTAAGTCATGTACTTGTCAAAATGTCATTCCCATGTGAAGCTCAGAGAGTCTGAGCAAATACAACGTGAAACAGTAAAGGTGAACGCTTTGCTCAGTCGATGGAAATTAATGCTATTGTCAGTGGAAAACTAAACTTGAAATGTAATGTTTAATACGGTGATTCTATAACTTTAGTGTGCATAAGACTTTCCTAAGGAACTGTTTTTAAATGCAGATTCCTGGACCTCACCCCCTGCAGGTGAATTTGGTAGGTCTGGAATGGGCATAGAATCTATATGTTAATAAGCTTCTAAGGTGATTCTAATATAAGGAGTTTAAGGGCCACTTTCAAGAAATGATGTTAATGGGTAATTATAATAGCTAATCTACTTTTAAAATTTGACAGATTTCCCTTAAAACATATCTACTAGACATATTTCTAGGAGGATTCTTTAGACAAGCTTATTTAAGTAATCATGGAAGTTATGTAGGGGGATTATGAGTTCATAGGCAGGTCTACATTCCATTTCAAGACCTATTGGTTTTCTGGACCACAATTCTGAGCCAAAATTTTAATGAGCTGCCGATGTTTATTTCCATCAAATAAAAAATGACACTCCTTTTCCTCAAACAATGGCATTAATATTTATAGATTTTCTCTCATTCTTATTATTTTATAATAATGGGTAGATAGTGTGAATTCCTAAGAACCTGGTCATAAAAGTGAGGAAGAGAATATGAAAAAGAGAGTGCTGCAAATGTAGAATTCTGATCAGTGAAAGTAGCTGTGTAGTACAAATAAAAGATGACTTTAGAGCGATTTGACATAATCAGACTACCGAAAATATGAATCTTAAACGACTAAATGAATTACAGTAAATCTGTCAGTCACCAGAGTAGGTTTCCCTCAAAAGCATCTCTGAACTTCCTTGAAAGAAAGATGTGCAAGAAGTCTATATGTTGCTATAGTTTATTATTATAATCAAGGTATACACTAAATAAACAATTTAACACTTTGTGATCATTTGATTTAAAACTGCTTATAATTCTGATTTAAATAAACTTTATGGGAAGAAATAATAATAATTCTGATTTAAATAAACTTTATGGGAAGAAATCCAGACAGGCTTCCATAATGTAGCTGATTAACTGAGGCATGAAAATACCTCCCCAATTCAGACAATCCGTGTTTTATGGCTGGAAAACCATTTAGTTATGAATTTCTCAAGCTTTGTTTTTAAATTTATTTATTTATTTTTGAGACAGGTCTTACTCTTTCTGTCACTCAGGCTGGAGTGCAGTTACACGATCTTGTCTCATTGCAGCCTCCACCTCCTGGGCCTAAGCAATCCTCTTGCCTCAGTCTCCTGAGTAGGTGGGACCAAAGGTATGAACCACCATGCCTGGCTAATATTTTAATTCTTTTGTAGAGACTGGGTCTTGCCATGTTGCCCGGGCTGGTTTTGAACTCCGGGGCTCAATTGAGCCTCCTGCCTCAGTTTGCCAAAGTGCTGGAATTACAGGTGTGAGCCACTGCACCTGGCCATGTTTCTCAAACTTTAATGTGCATGTAAATCACTTGGGGATCTTGTTAAAATGAAAATTCTGATTGATGGTCCAGAGTGTACAGTCTGAGATTCTGCATTCCAAACAAGCTGTTGTACCACCGAAGGACCACATGTTGAGTAGCAAGGATTTATTTCTACTCCTTTGCTTAATTGATGAAGGACAGACAGTTCTTCACCTGGTTTTTTAGGGCATCACCATGACTTGGGCAGACTTGAAGTCTTTGGAGCTGAATATTATTAATGTCATTTTCTCCAACTCTCACCACTAAAGTCTCTGTGAGGCCTTGGTTGCTACCTATCCTGAGTTCAGGTTTTTAACTTTTTCTTTCATTCAGTGCGAGAACTGAAAGGTTACTTTGAATGAATGTCCTTTTTCTTTTTGGCTGTTGGTTGCAATCAAAATAATATAATCTATATAGGATGTGTTTTGAGACTTAAATGCAAAGAAATATAGCATATTTTATCACAAGGGAATAAATTCTCTCTTCAGAACATAACAAATAAATATATTTCCTTAAAAGCTTACATAAATCCACTGGTGACTCACGAATGTCTTTCTTTAGCATGTTCTTCTTCCTCGTCTTCCTGGCTCTATCCAACTTCCAATTTGATACCTCCATTTGAATGTCTAATAGACATCCCAAACTTAACATATCTCAGATCCAAAATTGAACCTTCCAAACTTGATGTTTCTGTAAAAAAATGGCACTCTTTTTACGCAGTTGCTCAAGTAAAAACCTAAGAATCATCCTTGATTTCTCTTTTCCCCTCCCTAAGTTCAATCCATCAGCAAGTTCTCTCAGTTCTGCCTTAACCGTCTAGCAAAAATCAGCCACTTGCCATTTCAACTGCCTTGTCCTAGTCTAAACAATTGTCACGTCCACCTTACACAACTACAAAAGCCTTCTAGTTCTACTTTTTGTTCCCACTCTAGTCTTCCACATGGCAGCCTAAGAAATTCATTTAAAATGTAAATAAGATCATGTTACTTTTATGCTCAAAGCTGTTGAGTAGCTTCCTATCCCACTGAAAATAAAATCCAGACTCCCTACTATGATTTGCAGAGCTTATGTAATCATTGCTTTACTAAACTCTTTACTTCTTGTAAAGAAATACACCATCTTGTTCTGCTTTCCTCCTGGCACACTCTGCTCCAGCTATGCTGGTCTCCCTGATACCTCTTCAACTGGAATCAAAGTCCTAAGGACAGAGATTTTTCTCTGTTTTACTTACTGTTGTATTTCTACTACCTAGAATAATGCCTGTCACAAAGCAGATGTCAATTAATATTTCTTAAATGATTGAATAAAGAATGTACAATCAATAAGGCATAGTAAATATGACAGACTCAGTCACTGGGACTCTGGCAGGAAGTGGGGATTGGTCACAGGAGACAAGACCTAGGTTTTCACTACTAACTGCTTATACTACTAACCATTTATACTACTAATCATTCATATGTGATATTACCTTTAATTTTGAATTTCAAGGCTCTTCCCCATAAACTTAAAGCAAGAATAGCAGTAAGGTAGATTGGGTAGAATGGCTGTCATCTAAGCTTCTTATTTTTCCCAACCTTCACTTACGTACATGAAGGCATGTAAGTGGCCTTCAAATGACCCTAGCTGAGAGTAGTAGAGAGATGCTAAGGCAGGCAGCGAGCAGGTGATGTGTTGCTGTTACTGTAGACAGTTGCTATGGATAGTTTGTGTAGCTTTAGAAAAAAAATAAAGTACATATCTTGCAGTATATCAGTCAACCAAATAAATTGCTTATTATTCATTCTTAACCCTCTTCTCTCAGAAAGAGAATGGCACAAAATATTCACAAAACCTTTATATAAGATGATTGTGGCTTGGAAATCTTATGACTAAAAATAATGATGTGAATGTGTTCACAAGGACAAAGGAATAAACAATGAGATTAAAAATAATAATAATAAACACTCATGTCTCCTGGGGAAGATGGCTGAATAGGAAGAGCTCCAGTGTACAGCTCCCGGTGAGATTGATGCAGAAGGCAGGCGATTTCCACATTTCCAATTGAGGTACCTGGTTCATCTCACTGGCACTGGTTGGACAGTGAGTGCAGCCCAAGGAGGGTGAGCCAAAGCAGGATGGGACGTCGCCTCACTCAGGAAGTGCAAGGGGCTAGGGAACTCCCTCTCCTAGCCAAGGGAAGTCATTAGGGACTGTTTCCTACACACTGGCCCAGATACTGCACTTTTCGCACGATCTCACAATCTGCAGACCAGGAGATTCCCTCTGGTACCTACACAACCACCAGGGCCCTGGGTTTCCAGCACAAAGCTGGGCAGCCATTTGGGCAGAAACTGAACTAGCCACAGCAATTTTTTTTTCATCCCCCAGTGGCACCTGGGATGCCACTGAGACAGAACCGTTCACTCCCCTGGAAAGGGGACTGAAGCTGGGCAGCCAAGGGTCTGACTCGGCAGGTTCCACCCCAGTGGAGAGTAACAAGCTAAGATCCACTGGCTTGAAATTCTCAAAGCCAGCACAGGAGTCTGAGCTCAACCTGGGTCATTCGAGTTCAGTGAGGGGAGGGGCATTTGCCATTTCTGAGGCTTGAGAGACAGTTTTAACCCCACAGAATAAGCAGAGCTGCCAGGAAATCCGAACTAAGCAGAGCCCAACACAGCTCAGCAGCTGCAGGCACTGCCTCACTAGATGTCCTCACTGGGCAGGACATCTCTGAAAAAAAGGCAGCAGCCTGTCAGGGAATTATAAGTAAAGCCCCACCTTCTGGGAACAGAACACCTGGGAAAAGGAGCGGTAGTGGGTACAGCTTCAGCAGACCTAAATGTCCCTGCCTGGCAGCTCTGAAGAGAGCAGTGGATTTCCCAACACAGCATTCAAACTCTGGTAAGGGACAAACTGCCTCCTCAAGTGGCTCCCTCACCCCTGTGTATCCTGACTGGGAGACACCTCCCAGTCGGGGCCAACAGTCACCTCTTATAAGTGAGACCTGGCTGGCATCTGGTGGGTACCCCTCTAGGACGAAGCTACCAGAGGAAGGAACAGGCAGCAATCTTTGCTGTTCTGCAGTCTCTGCTGGTGATTCCCAGGCAAGCAGGGTCTGGATTGGACCTCCAGCGAACTTCAGTAGACCTGCAGCAGAGGAGCCTGACTGTTAAAAGGAAAATTAACAAACAGAAAGGAATACTATCAACATCAACAAAAAGCACGTCCACTCAGAGACCCCATCCAAAGGTCACCAACCTCAAAGACCAAAGGAAGATAAATCCACGAAGATGGGAAGAAACTAGCACAAAAAGGCTGAAAACTCCAAAAACCAGAATGCCTCTTCTCCTTTAAGAGATCACAGCTCCTTACCGGCAAGGGATAAGAAATGGACAGAAAATGAATTTGATGAATTGACAGAAGCAGCCTTCAGAAGGTGGGTAATAACAAACTTCTCTGAGCTAAAGGAGCATGTTCTAACCCAATGCAAGGAAGCTAAAACCCTTGAAAAAAGGTTAGACCAAATGCTAACTAGAATAACCAGTTTAGAGAACATAAACGACCTGATGGAGATGAAAAACACAGCATGAAAACTCCTTGAAGCATACACAAGTTTCAGTAGCCAAATAGTCAAGCAGAAGAAAGGCTATCAGAGATTGAAGATCAATTCAATGAAATAAGGCAAGAAGACAAGATTAGAGACAAAAGAGTGAAAAGAAATGAAAAAAGCATCCAAGAAACATGGGATTATATGAAAAGGCAAAATCTACGTTTGATCAATATACCTGAAAGTGAAGGAGAGAATGAAACCAAGTTGGAAAACACTCTTCAGGATATTATCCCCAGCCTAGCAAGGCAGGCCAACATTCAAATTCAGGAAATATAGAGAAGATCACAAAGTTACTCTTCAAGAAGAGCAACCCCAAGACACATAATCATCAACTTCAGCAAGGTCAAAATGAAGGAAAAAATGCTAAGGCAGCCAGAGAGAAAGGTTGGGTTACTCACAAAGGGAAGCCTATCAGACTAACAGCAGATCACTTGGCAGAAACCCTACAAGCCAGAAGAGGCAGTGGGGGGCGGGGGGGGGTGGGGTGCCAATATTCAACATTCTTAAAGAAAAGAATTTTCAGCCCAGAATTTCATATCCAGCCAAACTAAGCTTCATAAGTGAAGGAGAAATAAAATCCTTGACAGACAAGCAAATGCTGAGAGATTTTGTCACTACCAGGCCTGCCCTATAAGAGCTCCTGAAGGAAGCATGATACCTGGAAAGGAACAACTGGTACCAGCCAGTGAAAAAACGTACCAAATTGTAAAGACAATTGATGCTAGGAAGAAATTGCCTCGACTAACGGGCAAAATAACCAGTTAGCATCATAATGGCAGAATCAAATTCACACATAACAATATTAACCTTAAATGTAAATGGGCTCAATGCCCAATTAAAAGACACAGACTGGCAAATTGGATAAACAGTCAAGACCCATTGGTGTGTTGTGTAAGACCCATTGGTGTGTTGTGTGAGACCCATCTCATGTGCAAAGACACACATAGGCTCAAAATACAGGGGTGGAGGAATATTTACCAAGCAAATGGAAAGCAGAAAAAATCAGCGGTTGCAATCCTAGTCTCTGATAAAACAGACTTCAAACCATCAAAGATCAAAAGAGACAAAGAAGGGCATTACATAATGGTAAAGGGATCAATGCAACTAGAAGAGCTAACTATCCTAAATATATATGCACCTAATACAGGAGCACCCAGATTCATAAAGCAAGTTCTTAGAGACCTACAAAGAGACTTAGACTCCCACACA
The DNA here is from genome assembly GCA_963573385.1 of Cacajao melanocephalus. Lineage (NCBI taxonomy): Eukaryota > Metazoa > Chordata > Mammalia > Primates > Pitheciidae > Cacajao > Cacajao melanocephalus. Next base: position 3,382 of record CAUYLG010072437.1, on the reverse strand, counting down.
ATAATGGTGGGACACTTTAACACCTCACTGTCAATATTAGATCAACAAAATGGAAAATTAACAAGGATATCTAGGACTTAAACTCAGCTCTGGACCAGGCGGACCTAATAGACATCTACAGAACCCTAAATGCCAAATCAATAGAATGTACATTCTTCTCATCACTACATCACACCCATTCTAAAATTGACCACAGAATTGAAGTAAGACATTCCTCAGCAAATGCAAAAGAATTGAAATCATAACAAACAGTCTCTCAGACCACAGTGTAATCAAATTAGAACTCAAGATTAAGAAACTCACTCAAAACTGCACAACTACATGGACGCTGAACAACCTGCTCCTAAATAACAACTGGATAATTAATGAAATGAAGGCAGAAATAAAGATGTTCTTTGAAACCAATGAGAATAAAGACACAACATACCAGAATCTCCAGGACACATTTAAAGCAGTGTGTAGAGGGAAATTTATAGCGCTAAATGCCCAAAAGAGAAAGCAGGAAAGATCTAAAATAGACACCCTAAAGTCAAAATTAAAATAACTACAGAAGCAAGAACAAACAATTTCCAAAGCCAGCAGAAGACAAGGAATATCTAAGATCAGAGCAGAACTGAAAGACATAGAAACAAAATAAAACCTTCAAAAAAAAATCAGTGAATCCAGGAGCTGGTTTTTTGAAAAGATCAACAAATTAGATAGACCACTAGCCAGACTAATAAGAAAAGAGAAAATATTCAAAGAGATGCAATAAAAGATGGTAAAAGCAATATCACCTCCGATCTCATAGAAATACAAACTACCATCAGAGAATACTATAAACACCTCTATGCAAATAAAACAGAAAATCTAGAAGAAATGGATAAATTCCTGGACACTTGCACCCACCCAAGACTAAACCAGGAAGAAGCTGAATCCCTGAATAAACCAATAGCAAGATCTGAAATTCAGGCAGCAATTAATAGCCTACCAACCAAAAAAAGTCCAGGACCTGACGGTTTCATAGCCAAATTCTATGAGAGGTACAAAGAGGAGCTGGTACCATTCCTTATGAAACTATTCCAAACAATAGAAAAAGAGGGAATCCTCCCTAACTCTTTTTATGAGGCCAACATTATCCTGATACCAAAACCTGCCAGAGATACAACCAAAAAGGAGTATTTCATGCCAGTATCCCTGATGAACATCGATGTGAAAATCCTCAATAAGATACAGACAAACCCAATCAACAGCACAACAAAAAGCTATCCATCACGTTAAAGTTGGCTGCATCCCCTCGGATGCAAGGCTGGTTCAACATATGCAAATCAATAAACATAATCCATCACATAAACAGAACCAAAGACAAAAACCACATGATTATCTCAATACATGCAGAGAAGGCCTTTGACAAAATTCAACAGCCCTTTATGCTAAAAACTCTCAACAAGCTAGGTATCAGTGGATGATATCTCAAAATAATAAGAGCTATTTATGACAAACCCACAGCCAATATCATATTGAATGGGCAAAAACTGGAAGCATTCCCTTTGAAAACCAGCGCAAGATAAAGATGCCCTCTCTCACGACTCCTATTCAACATAGTATTGGAAGTTCTGGCCAGGGCAATCACGCAAGAGAAAGAAATAAAGGATATTCAAATAGGTAAAGAGGAAGTCAAATTGTCTCTCTTTGGAGACAACATGATTGTATATTTAGAAAACCCCATTGTCTCAGCCTAAAATTTCCTTAAGCTGATAAGCAACTTTAGCAAAGTCTCAGGATACAAACTTATTATGCAAAAATCACAAGCATTTCTATACATCAATAACAGACAAACAGAGAGCCAAATCATGGGTGAACTCCCATTCACAACTGCTACAAAGAGAATTAAATACCTAGGAATACAACTTGTAAGGGATGTGAAGGACCTCCTTGAGGAGAACTACAAACCACTGCTCAAGGAAATAAGGGTGGACACAAACAAATGGAAAAACATTCCATGCTCATGGTTAGGAAGAATCAATATTGTGAAAATGGCCAGACTGCCCAAAGTAATCTATATATTCAATGCTATCCCTACTAAGCTATCATTCACTTTCTTCACAGAATTGGAAAAAAACACCTTAAATTTCATATGGAACCAAGAAAGAACCCACATAGCCAAGACAATTCTAAGCAAAAAAACAAACAAAAACAAAGCTGGAGGCATCACGTTGACTTCAAACTGTACTACAAGGCTACAGTAACAAAAACAGCGTGGTACTGCTACCAAAACAAATATATAGACCAATGGAACAGAACAGAGGCCTCAGAAATAACACCACCCACCTACAACCATCTGATCTTTGACAAACCTGACAAAAACAAGCAATGGGGGAAAAAATTCTCTATTTAATAAATGGTGTTGGGAGCTGGCTAGCCATATGCAGGAAGCTGAAACTGGATCCTTTCTTTACACCTTATACAAAAATTAACTCAAGATGTATTAAAGATTTAAATATAAGACCTAAAACCATAAAAACCCTAGAAGAAAACCCAGGCAATACCATTCAGGACATAGGCATGTGCAAAAATGTTCATGACTAAAATACCAAAAGCAATGGCAACAAAAGCCAAAATAGACAAATGGGATCTAATTAAATTAAAGAGCTTCCATGCAGCAAAAGAAACTATCAGCAGAGTGAACAAGCAGCCTACAGAATGGAAGAAAATTTTTGCAGTCTTCCCATCTGACAAAGGGCTAGTATCCAAAATCTACAAAGAACTTAAACAAATTTACAGGAAAAAAACAACCCCATCAAAAAGTGGGTGAAGAATCTGAACAGACACTTCTCAAAAGGAGACATTTATGCAGCCAACAAACATAAAAAAAAGCTCATCATCACTGGTCATTAGAGAAATACAAATTAAAACCACATTGAGATACCATCCCACACCAGTTAGAATGGCAATCATTAAAAAGTCAGGAGAGAACAGATGCTGGAGAGGATGTGGAGTAATAGGAACGCTTTTGCGCTTTTGGTGGGAGCGTAAATTAGTTGAACCATTGTGGAACACAGTGTGGTGATTCCTCAAGGATCTAGAACTAGAAATACCATTTGACCCAGTAATCCTATTACTGGGTATATACCCAAAGAATTATAAATTGTTCTATTACAAAGACACATGCACATGTATATTTATTGCAGCACTGTTCACAATAGCAAAGACTTGGAACCAACCCAGATGCCCATCAATGATAGCCTGGATAAAGAAAATATGGCACATATATACCATGGAATACTATGCAGCCTTAAAAAATGAGTTCATGTCCTTTGCAAGGACATGGATGAAGCTGGAAACCAGCAAACTAATACAAGAACAGAGAACCAAATACTGCATATTCTCACTCATAAGTGGG
>CAUYLG010072436.1:0-20876 GCA_963573385.1 Cacajao melanocephalus | reverse complement strand
GTTAAGCACAATTATTGGCATAAAAGAGGTTTTTAATACCCATTTTTAGACTGCATTCTAGCCTGGGCAATAGAACAAGAATCCCGTTCTCTCTCCCTCTTTCTCTTCCTCTTTCTTTCTCCCTTACATTCTTTTTTTTCTCTTTCTTTCACTCTTTCTTTCTTCTTTTCTTTTTCTTTCTTAAAAAAAAATGAAACACAAATGTAACTATTCTACTTTGCTATTTGAAACTCTTTAATGGCTCTTCACTGACCTCATGATACAGTCCACACTGCTTAGGATGGTGTACACAGCTCCTAATCATATGGTGCCTGCCTATTTCTCTAGTTTTCTCTCCTGCCTCTTAGTGGCATATGCTATTCTTTCTGATTGAAAGTCTTTCTGCATCCTAGTTGGTTTAACACACTTCTTTTTTTTATTGCATTTTAGGTTTTGGGGTGCATGTGAAGAACATGCAAGATTGTTGCATAGGTACACACATGGCAGTGTGGTTTAACACACTTCTATTCATCCTTCAAAACCCAAGGCGTCATAAAGATTAGTAAAATAAAAAATGGGAAATTGTTTGGGGAAATAAACTAAAACAATGCCAATGGCAGGTCCTCTCCAATAGGTCTTCACTGGCACTGCCTCCCTGCAAACTGATCTGGAAATTCCCTTCTCTATGCTACATCTGAATGTTATACAGAGTCCTATACTTGCACTTATGATGTTGCAATTTGATTGTTCCCTTACATGTCTGTCACTTCCACTAGACATTGAGCCTGACGTAGTGGAGGGACCTGATATTGTGTGTGAACGCTATAACTGAATGGCGACAATGATGATATTCTGAGATAACAGAGATAATAGTCATATCTGTGCAAGTACTCTGATTTATATGATGCTCACACATCCATCAAAGAAAGAGGAGAAGCCTCACTAAGAGCTCTAAGGAAAGGTTCTACTCCACAACCAACTCTTTCTGTACAGCCTGGAAAACGATGAAAGCATATAAAATCAGCACTGAGGAAATTTACCTAGGAGGCCAGATGCAATCTGTCTACCAAGGATGGAAAAATGACAAGGTAACTGTTTTGAAAAACTGCCCCTGACAGCTTGTGTAAGAAGACTTTTATTTTGATTATAAAAACCAAACTATAATAGTTGTGCTTTTAATTAGATGTGGAATTCACTTAAGATTGTCTGAAGGCTTTGGGGGAAGGGGATTTGGATGTTTTAGACTATATACAATAATGTAAAAAAGTAAGAGCTCTACTTCCTCTTTGAACTCTAAGACAAAACTATCCTCAACTTCTGTGGATGTCAGCAACTTCATTCTCATGTTCATCAAATATGATTCTAGCATGGAGCATGAAGCTTTGTAGTTAATAAAGTGGTTTCATATACAGCATTTCATTTAAGCCCTACAATAACCTTGTGAGGTCAACAGAACAGGTGTTATTGCCCCCATTCACAGCAAGAAAAGCTGGGACTAAGCAAAGATATGTGACACCAAATTGTACAGGCAGTGGGAGATCTAGGTCTAGAACGTAGATTCTTTTGACACCAGCTTCAGCACTTCTCACATTGTAGCCTTCCCAAACTATGGCTTGCAGCTTTTGGCAGCCTCTGGAAGCCCTGGCCTAGATAGATCATGGCTCTGACCCATGTGACATGTCAGATACTCTAATATCCAATTTCACACCATTAGTCAGCAGTCACTGAATGGACTTTCAGGATGTCATGAGAATCCGACATCGATCTCTCAATTAAAAAGCAAAGTTCCCCTGGGAGCCAAACTTAAAGATAATTGGATTTCTTCTTTGAACTGTATGTACCAGTCCCTGCTTGCAGAAGGTTGCTGGAGTGTTTAAAAGGTAAGCATTATGCTTCTTCTAAACCCAAAGGAGGCGCTGTAGGGGCTAAAATTGCTTTGGCCACTACCATGTGAAAACTAAACGTGCTCTTAGTTCTTGTAGAAACCTTTTGAGCTCCAGGGAAGTCAGTTAGAAAAGAATAATTGTGCAGGTATGAAAAGAAAGGTTGGAAAACAATGATTCTTAAGGTCCTGAGTGATCTTTGTAAAGGGTGTATAATAAGACAGTCTGTCATGCTGTTGCTGGATCTACTTCAGGTCAAACAACACCGGAGTGGTACAGCAAACCAGCTACTTGTCTTCTAAACTCACTTTGGACTCCACTAGAAAACCAATTATCTTTAAGTTTGGCTCCCAGGGGAGCTTTGCTTTTTAAGCAAGAGATCGATGTGAGGTTCTCATGACATCCTGAATGTCCATTCAGTGACTGCTGACTAATGGTGTGAAATTGGACATTGGAGTATCTGACATGTCACATGGGTCAGAGCTACGATCCATCTAGGCCAGGGCCTTCAGATGATGCTGAAAGCTCCAAGCAATAGTTTGGGGAGGCTAAGTATTTTGGGCTTCACACGTATCAATGGAATAAGAAGCCAGGCTCTAAGGAAGCAAAATGAACATCTCTACCACGGGCTCATTAAGTCTCCAAACTCAAGTGGAAGGAAAATGATGAGGTAATTATCTTCATAATCCATCTCCACACCCATGTTTACTCTCTTTCCTTTTTGTAAATGATGACCTTTTTTTTCTGCCTGAAGATAATGCCTCCACTTGTGTATTTCCCCATCCCATCTCCTCCAACCTCCTCGGAGACCCTCTTTTCTTCATCATTCATCCTCTTGCATGTATTTCATATTTCCTTCTTTCTGGACCTGGACTCATTGTGTAGAATCTTGGCCAAGTTTCTCCTTCGCTAAGACCCAAAACACAAGAAACAAAATACCCTCTGTCCTCTCTTCTACACTTAGTTTTTTGGTGGTCTGTCTGCCTCCTTTACTTCACCAACAATCTTCTTGAAATTATAACCCACATTTGCTGTTTTTCCCTTTATCCCCACCCCCACTAATCAAACTTTAGTTGGGATTCTTGCCCCAGCTCTCCAATATTAATGGCACCTTCTTTACTAACAATTCTAATGGTTCCACTTCTCCCCTGGACTCCAAGACATCACTCTTTGTTTCTCCCACTTCGATGACACATTTTTTTGAAAAGTTTTGTTTTTTTTTCTCTGAAAAAATATGTGTTTCCCTACCTTTCCTGTCCTCAGCCCCCTACTCATTTTGTCCAAACACTCCAAAATCAATGGCTGACATGGTCCTCAAGTTACTGGACCTTTTTTGACCATTATTCCCTTTGCATGGAATATTCTCTCTCTTCTTCTCCTAAGAAGGCTCTACTTTTGCTAGATACCCACCGTAGCTCTGAAACAGTTTGCTTCATTCTGCCCTCCAAACCTCTTTCTCCTAAAGCAAGTTTTGTTACATCTCCATCATGGAAATCTACCTCAATTTCTTTCATTTGTTGTTCAGTTTAGATGATGGCAATCTCCATATGGCTTCTATTATCCAGTTACCTGACAAAAACTCCTGGCTCATAATATAATTAGCATCTTATAAATTCACAATTACATCAGCATGTATAAGATTAACTTTTTATCTCCAGGAGAAAGAATTATAACTGAAATACAAGTACAATGTGCTGCTGTAGTAATCATCATTATCTGATTTCTCATCTGTAAATTCAGCGAGACAAATCAAAGATCTACTCTCAAATATCTCACAAGATAGTCTGGAAGATTAAAAATAATAATGGATCTGAAAGTTATTTGAAAAGTATTATGCTCCAGACATGTAAATTACTAAAAGGAAGGCTAAGTCTTCCTTCATAGACTTATGTAGTATACATTAAAATCCTTGTTCAGGGCACTGAAGGGAGATGAAAAGTGAACGAAAAAATATAAGAGTATGTTATAATGGAAGGAGTAAGGACTGGAAAACGAGAGTGTCAGTTCTTGCTATGTTACTGGCTGGATCTGAGATCCTAAGAAAGACACTTTACCTCTCTGGATCTTCTTTTTCAGTTATAAAACTTAAGCATTTATCAAATGAAATTGTAAAAGTCCTTTCTGTCTTTAATATCCTATGACTTGATAATCAGTGGAAGTGGGAAGGACCTCACATTTACCATGTAGTCTTTCATTATGACTTTTTTGTGTGCAAATATCTCTCAATTTTCTTGTCCTTCTTTTCTTCCATTGTTTTAACCTGGCAAATCCCAAACTTGATTTAAACCAACTATATCTGCTTACTCTACCCTGTTAGCTAAACATTGCCAAAGAAGATCACTCAATAAAGCAATCCGGTTTCAACTTCTTAAATTCATGATTTCAATGATCAAATTGCCTCTCAATATTACCTGGAAATCATAGTATTTGTTATAGTAGTAAAGCCTTCTCACTTCCAGATATGACTATTTTAGTTTTTCTCAGCCTTCAAACCCCCTACATGCCCTCCCGACCCCTCACTCTTATATGATGACCTCTTTTCACACTTCATTGAGAAAACAGAAACCATAGAAGCAAACTCGGTCATTTTCCTAAGATTAAATGCAGCAACTTAACTACAACGACATCTATTTTCTCTGGATTTCCTCCTGTTAAAATGATGAAGTGTTCCTGCTTTTATCGAAGAGAATCCCTTGGCTTGTGTTCTGTATCCCATCCTTTCTCACTTTCTAAAAGATTTTGCTCCCTATATTGAAATATAATTTTAATAAGAAAATTTATTTCTTATTTTCATATCCATCATCAATATCCCCTCTATGCTGGATCATCCTCATCAGCATACAAAAGACAGGGTCAATGCTCATCTCTCTATAGTTGCCACCCAATTTCTCTGCTCCCCTTCAGTCTCCATCACACATCACCCTACCAAGTCTATTATTCTTGTAACTAAACTTTAAGAGACTATTTTCTGTCTTCACCTTAATCTCACAACAGCTTTTATTAATAACACAGTCAGCAATTCTCTTGAAGCATGGATTCTGTTATTTGATTTCCTCCTAGTTTCATCCTATCCCACTGATGCCTCCTTTTTAATCTCCTTTCCTGCCTTTTCCTATTCTGTTAGACCTAAGGGAAAGAGACTCTTAAAGCTTAGTGTAGTGCATTCTTCTTTATCTATAATCTCTTCATTCCCATATATTTTATGTTTTTCTTTCTTGGTCACTACTCCTTCCTAGAGATTGGCTGCACCAAGTACCATTGAGCCCATGAAGCTGAGGACATTGCCATCAGCTCATATGCCTATGCCCTTTCCACCCTGTGCTTCCCAGTTTTACTTTTTTGCTGCCTTGGTGGCTACAGGATGCTTCTTCCTGGCTGTACTGTCTTATGATCGCTATATAGCCATCTGTAACCCACTGCACTACTTCAGCATCATGAACCACTGGAGTTGCTTATACCTAGCTAGTGCCTCATGGGTGGCTAGAATTCTGGCATTCACTCTTCTCATGGTCCTCATCTTTCGCTTAACATTCTGTTCCACCAATGTGATTGATCATTTCTGTGATTTGAGGCCCATCACGAAACTGGCTTGCACTGACACTAAAGTAGCTGAGATGACTACTTTTATTTGCACCTCTTTATTTGCCCTTGGCCACTTCCTGCTGACCCTGGCTTCTTATGCTCACATCATCACCACCATTCTGAGGATTCCTTCTGCCACAGGAAAGCAGAGGGCTTTCTCCACCTGTTCCTCCCAACTGACTGTTGTTAGTCTCTATTATGGGACACTGGGCATTGTTTATGGCTTCCCATCAGGGCCTCAGTATGAAGAATTATTTAGGTTACTTTCTCTTCTGCATACAGTGCTTACCCCTGCCCTCAACCATATCATTTACACCTTAAGGAACAAGGATGGGAAGGTAGTTCTGAGAAAACTAGTGCAATGAGGAACATATAACTGGTCCAAAAAAAAAAAAAAAGTCTGAATTTTTTAGTGGCTTTTGGCACCCTGTGAAAAACTTCAAAAAGTGGAAATCTTTCTATAGTGTCAAGAATGGTTACTGTGAAATTGATGAGTTTTCCTTTGTTCTATCAACTTTTTCCACATTAATGAATAAGAAGTGTGTTAAATGTTCATTTGTCAAACATTTCGTAGTTGTCAGGCACTATGCTAAGTCCTTTGCATGGAATGTCATGCTAAATCATCACAGCAAAGCTATGCAGTAGCTACTGTTATTACCTCCATTTTACAGATGCTGTAACTGAGATGCAAAAATTAACTTACTTGCTCAAGATCATTTGACTAGAAAGTAGTGAAACCAGAATTTGAATTTGAGCCCAAGTTTTGCCTAACACCAAGCCCATGATATTTCTAGTAAATGAGGGGAACCCACAGTCTTGTAGTGCCCAAAGTGGCTTTCTTGGGTCATGGAAGACATTATTGCAGATGACTTTCCATAGGGGAACATGGGTTACTGTGAGGTGAGAAGAAGAGGAAAAAAGTAATGCCATAAAATAATGCAATTTAAATCCTAGTCTCTCTTCTTTCTTCACCTAAAGTCTTGATGAAAATGCATGAGACAAAAACTGTCCTGAGATTAAAATTAGTTTTGGGTTTTTAAAAAAATATTATTTGTAAGAACAAAACATTGAAAGCAACCTAACTGGTTCAATAAATTAAAGTACATTCACACAATGGAATATAATACATCCATAAACAAACAAAAATAAACAACAACAAAAAAGAACAAATCAGCCCTTCATGTGCTGATATGGAAAGATCTCCATAATCTATCGTAAGTGCAAAGAACAAGGTTAGTGCAATATGTACAGTGTGGTATCAGTTGTGCAAAAATGGTGAAAGAAAAATATGTAAAAGTTAATTATAGATTCATAGTCTGTTCTAGATGGATATGTATGAGTTTGGTGATATTGGGTGCCTTTTGGTAGAGAAACTAAATAAAGGGGAGGTGTACCTTTTGAGGTGGGAATTATGCAAATAAATTATCTATTGAAAAGTAATCAAAATTTAATAAATTATTGCAAATTGTACAAAAAGCAGAAATGTTCAACAACCCACATTTGTATACCACTGTGGAAGCACTTCTAGACACTTGTGAGGCTTCTTTTCTCTCACAGGCAAGTTATCAGCTCTGAGGGCAAGGATCTTGTCACTTACTGCTTCTATACTTCCCTGACAGTGCCCTAAAGGCCAAAAAAAAAAAAAGTGTATAGCATAGATGTTTGACTTAACATGTGTGCTATCATCCAATACAGCATAGCTCAACATCCACCGAGGATAACAATTTCCAACAACTTGGTGTGTTTCCATTTCTAGAATAAGAAACCCAAGAGGAAAAAGTGTAAGCTGTATCTCTGATACTTTCCGTCCACCATAGCAATCATAAAGGCTAGCAAGGGACTGGCATGAACTAAGAATGGTTTTCCAGGCTCTCCCTTACACTATCACCATAGTGAACTTCCTATCGTGAAAACATAACTGAGTCTGTCTGGCGTTTAATCAACCTATGCCACAATGACCCACAATTAGGAACAGAATAAGGGTCTCATATTCTTTGTGACTCCATGACTTTACACATGCAGTTTCTACTTTTACCTCTGCCTCATTTTCTTGGGTTAACTCCTTTTCATCCTTCAAATATCAAATGTCAAATATCAAAGTGTCACACACTCAAGGAAGCACTCCCTGATCCTCCAACATCCCTCTAAAGTTAGGCCCTATTTATATTTTATGTAAACTACATTGTACAGGAAGCATTTGAATTTATGTCTGCCTCTTCACCTAATAATGAATCCATGCTGCCATTTATCCTACATGTGGAGTAGTTGTTCACCTGCCTGAAGCAGAAGCTGAACTACCTAACATCTTTTTTTTTTTAATTTTTTTTTAACTGTGTGAGAGGGGCTTTCTGGCAAAAACCGGAAAGCCTGCTAGACAAATTCTAAAAGAGCTGTAACATCTTAAGAACAGTTCCACTTCTAGAAGTTAGATATTTGTCTTGGAGCAAATTTCACAGCAGAATTTGTGGTGACGGGTGTAGAATCTTGAGAATTTCCTCTTCGTGTCAAGAAGCAGCCTTACCTTGAACCCTTGGAAAGGGGACCTAAACCATTCATTCATTCATTCATTCACTTGAAATATTTGTTAAATATAAATGTAACAAATAAGTATGTTAAATATCAATTTAGGCAAAAACACCTACTGGTTAGTACTCTTCTGGGCACAAAAAGAATACGAATCATGTGAATTTTACTTCAAAACACACCTGTCTAACCACTGGAACACTTACATGGTCTCAGATATAGAGCCTGCACCCAATAAATGTTTGTTCAGCTAAGCCAAACAAAGGTATTATCAATTGGTCTGGAAATACAACTCGCCTCTGTTGAGGAGATCATCAATTTCTAATACTCACATTTTAAACTCTGGAGTTATAGGTCTCGGAGATATGTGGATAGTATGAAGCATTGGGGAAAAAAATGTCATGAAGAAGAAGAGGGAAGGCTATGTCCACCTGGAAAATTTAAGAGTCATTGCATCCTTCACAACAGCAGCTGCTATCTGCCAATGAGAAGGCAACACATCCATGGAGAGCAACAACTATAACTAATTGGGTTTTTTCTTTTTAATACCTGAGACAGGGCCCCATTGAGATCAGGTAAGGAGATCTATTAAAGGCAAGCTGTTCTCTGCATATCACTTAATTCAAAGTACTTAATGGGACTGATTACATGCCATGCTTTCCAAGGATACTGTAGATCAAAGTGGTGGTTTGTGTAAGTTTAAGGACTTGATTCTTAAACCAGAATGCAAATAAAAACTCATTTGAGAAAAACCTGAATTGGGGTATGAAAGCAATGCCTTGAGAAGGGGTAGATATTTTTGTACAAACCACAGTCCAATTTGGCCTATATGAAGCCAAGCATCAGGATACAGGTGAAAAATCCAGGCAAATATTCACCTTTAGGGGCACTGCATGTGCCAAATTTCTAGGTGCCTGACTGTATATTTCACTATCTGGAAGAGTTACAATATTCAATAGTACTTAAAAGTGTAGGTTTACCACTCAGACAGAGTAGTTTGTGAGTCTTGGCTCTGTGACCTTAGGCAAATAACAACCTCCTTGACCTTCAAATTTCCTATGCATAAAATGAAAATACTAGTACATATTACCTCACAAGGATTTTAAATGAAGATTAAAAGAGATAATACATGTAAAACTCTTAGCATTAGGAGGTATTTGATACATGTTAATTATTATGTTATCAGTTATCATTATCATCATTGGGTCTTTTCTTGTTCTGATATAGTAAAGAAGTATGATTTCAGATAAACAGTGAATAATGTTTTAGCATAAACATGTATGCACTTTGACATCCTGCTAGCAAGGATAAAAAGTAAATAATAAATAAATAACTATGTATGCTCCGAGCAAATATTTAGGTTATCCCTGGATCATATAAAGGAAATATTGCATGAGGCATGTTTATGTTAAAAAACTAATAATTGCTCATATAAAATTCAAATTAAAAAAAAAAAAAGAAGTATGGACCAGGGAGGTATCTGAATAACTATGAAGTGGTCTGAAAGCAGAGGCTAGAAAGATGGAGACTGGGCTTCTGAGAATTGTTGGTTTTGCCAGGGTGTCAGTTTACTTTCATCTTTGGCAAGCAAGACACAAGCTGGGCACCAAGGTCTTTCATATATGTTAGTTTCCCTAGCAGCTTTGTAGAAACTTTGGACCTTTTGGTCTAATATCTGGCCTTAATGGAATCCCAAACAATATGACCAGACCAGATGCATCTTGCTCTTTCTGCAAAGCCAGATTTCCTTTTCTCTTTACTTAATTCTTATGTTTTTCTTACTGAAATTCTTGTAACAACAAGTCATGTGAAGGTAAATGAAGGAGTGCTTAATAGCAAAATGCAGGATAACATGGAATGGACCTATTAAACTGCTAAGAGTTTGTACCCTGTATACCACTCCAACTTCATCATGTACAATTATGCTCTCTCTGTGTTTTGGCCACTTTGAGACCCTCTTTCAGTTTCTTGAATTTGTCAATTATTTTGTGCCTTAGAATATTTGCATATACTATTCCCTCTGCTTAGCATGTTCTTCCCCAAAACTTGATGTAGTTGGCTCCTTCTTATCCTTCTGCTCTCTACTTAAATTTGACATTGAATAGACATTTCCTGGCCACTTCCTCTAAATTTATCTCCCTGCCAACACCATCACCCCCACCTAGTTAGACTCTATTTCAATATTTCATTACTCTTCTTAGCACCTAGCAAAGTAGTGATTATGTGATTATTTGTATATTTATGTTTTACGTGTCTGTCTCCCAGAACGTCTATGCCTGTCCCATGTAAGTACTCAATGCATATTTGATGAATAAATGAATGAACAAATGCCTTCGGCATTCTCACCTACAGTTAGTCAATGGGTGGATATTTAATGGTTGTGGCCTGATGGATAGGTGACTAAGGAGAGTTTAAAACATATCCACAAATTTTAAAATATTCCTCCCATCAATAGGTGAGATCAATATTCTTTCCTTTGGATATCAAAGAGAGATGCTCTATTGACTGCTTGAACCAATAGAGCATGACAAGGGCACCAACAAAGGTTCTCCTAGGCATAATGGTAGAACGCAGAATGGTGGGAATAACTTCCAAGGCTGGGTGATACCAAATGAGGAGGCTTTTGCCTTGCTGCTGTAAACCTGCTTTTGGAGCAGTGAGGTACCACGTAAGAAGTCTGATTAACCTGAAGTCACCATGCTGTGAAGACCAAGTCACATGGAATTGTGTAGAGGTGTTCCAGTTGACAGTCTCTAAGGAGAGAGAAGTGATATTCATATAAGGTCCATAGGGTCTATATCATATCTTCAAATTCTTTGATATTCTTCCCATTGAGAAGTGGAATCTATGTGCCCTACCTTTTCATATAGAAGGATTGTGGTGCTTTGACCAATAGAGCATGACCAGGACACTAACAGAGGGCAACAGCAACAACCAGCATCAACTGCCCAATATGTGAGCACAGATGCCTCTAGATGATCCCACTACCTAGCTGTCAAGTCCCCTCCAGTCACAAGGTTTTCCAAGTTGTGATCCCTGACATTGTGAGATAGAGATAAGCCATTCTCACTAGGACCTGACCAAATTCCTGAGCCATAGGATCCATGAGCATAATTCAATTGTTTTATTCCACTAATTTTGAGGATTGTTATGGAGGAATGGTAACTGGGATAGTGGCCATGAAATCCGTGGCATCTGAGGAGGCACACGGTAAGTTAGGAAAATTCAGCTGTATAAGAAAATGTCGTTTGACAAACACTGGCTTTTAAAAAAATTATACAATTCAGTATATTTCTACACTCACTTCAAAACTTGCTTCTCTGAAGAGAAGCTTCCCTTGAACCTCCCAAGCAGAAGGGAGTATATCTTCCATCCTGGGTGTTACCATTGTATTGAGGATACCCCTCCATTAGTGCCCTTGTCGTGCTGTTGCACATGTTAACTCACATGTTCTCTCTTCCCTTCTAAAATATCTTGCCTAAAAAAACTAATATCTGTAAGGCATTGGGGTTCTGTTAATACATTTTTTGTGATGAAATGAATGTTTCTGATGATTATTTTTATCTGGCCTGGCGTCAGTCTCCTCTTAATGCCAGGTCTTGCCGTGTTCCAGGTCGGCACCAAGCTTCCTCTAACAAATACAGAATATAGATGAGGATTTGAGCCATCTGTGCTGTTCTGTTTGATTTAAGGTCGTTGGTGGCTTACCATCCAGATTTTGCCACTAGCATTTCGTACATTCACTTCCTGCAGTTCTGCTTCTTACAGAAGAAAACAAATGGAGGGACCATCAAAACAATGAGGAAGCCAAGGCTACAGGTAAAAGCAACAATTGTCACAATAGTAATAAATGCATCCAACAATTAATGAAATTTTACTATGCTCCAGGCTGTGTACTAACGTTTTATATACGTGATCCTATGAAATCTTCACAACGGCTGTATGAGATAGACACTATTATCATCACTGTTTTACAGATGAGGAAATTAAGGTTTAGAAAGGGTAAATACCAAAATTTTACTGCTATCTAGCAAGTTGTGGCATCTAGATCTATCTGACTCCAAAGTTTAGATATGTATTCCTATTGATATGCTGGCTCCCTTGGGATTTTAAAAATTATTTATGTTTGATGGCAAAGTAAAAGCAACACCTGTCTGGAGTTTAAAGGCATTTCAGCAAATAGCCTCGTTAAATGGAGGGAGGGATGTTTTGAGGGTTAGGATGAAATGGCGCTTTCTTTTAGGTGAGAATGTATTCCCTTAAAGACATTCATGAAGATGACTGTATTAGTCATTTCATAGGATCAGGAGGAAGAAGAAGGGGGTTATATGCTGAATTGGGCCATTTTCTTACCCTGTGATCCACCTGCTCCCTGAAATTCAGAGCTCATTTTCTCCCCTATGTTGCCATCGCTAGCCAGGGTTTTCCTTGTTATTCCCACCTGAAATCCCTCTGGAGGGAATAGGGAACACCCTCTGAGTTGGCAGAGTATACCACGAGAGAGAGCTGGCTCTCCACTGGCATTTAAGGTGAGAGGGCTCTGTGGCAGCCAGAGGCAACTGTTGAGCATAAAGACCCCAGATTTTGTCCTCTAACGGTAACAAGTGCTTGAAGACAGTGATGATTCATGCCACCTCAGTGTCTGCACTGCTGACGTGGATGCAGGTGAGGGACCTACAAGGGCTGACAAACTCAGGAAAGAAACTAAGAATTTTGTTTAACTGTGTGGAAGTAATTCTAATTACAGGCATTTATGTGAACTGTTTACAATTTATGCCTGATTGCCACCCAGCACAATAACAATTATGCATATCATTAAATGTGTCAGATTAATTTTGTTGTAAATTTTGACTATAACAGCAAACCCTATGTGTGTATGCTCTGTCTTTATAATTTGTTGCTTATATTGCTCACAAGTTAGAAACAAATGAGACAGAACATTGGCTAGTGGGCCAAGAATGGGGAAGGTGCAGAGGAGGCTGCCTGGGGTTGAATATTTACTATGGGTGGCGCACAAAGTGGATAATCAACCAATGCATAAATCCCAGCAGCTTAACTTCCCCAGAGCCCTGCAGGCAGCTCCACAATCTTTTATTCATTTATTATTGATTCTTTGGGTTGTATTCATGCCCACAGCATGTCCCAAACCTTTTCTGGTCTCCTTGGCCTCTCAACTTACCTCCTCCACTTTCGACTCTTAGTCAGGAAGAATAACCTCATCCTGGCTTTTGCACAGCAGGTCTGGCTAATGCCTCCCTAGCTGGCCTCTCAAATTTCTTTCATGTTGCAGTCTCCTTCTCCTGTGGGCCTGTGGCCTCTGACAAGCACATATGTCCTTTCATCTGTGCCCTGGCCTCTTCCCCTCCCACCATCCCAAAGACTGGTTTGATGTCCCAGCATTTCACCAAGCATTCAATTTCTTTCTCTGCTTTTTGCCATGCACATAGTAGGCACTCAGTAAGTATTTGTGGAGGATTCCTTTAGATATACATGAAACACAATGGGACACACACATACACACGCATACGCTTTCCTTGCTATTTCTTCAGTTGTCACCATTTTCTCTTCATCCTTTAAGTTATCACTATACTTATATATCTTACATATCCAGTTAAACAAGAAATTCACTGAGGGCAAGGGACTTCTATGTTATTTTTTTCTGATTTCCTAGCACAGCTTGAAGCACTTCATATACGCTGAAAGATCAGCACTCATGGATCCTCAGAGGCTGCTGCTTCTGTAGAGGAAAAGGGACATCTGGCACTTCCTTCCCTAGCTTGCTCTTGTGGAGGCTGAGTAGGATAATAGAAAGCATGGGGCTTTGGTATCAGACAGACTTGAGTTCCACTCCTCTAGTCTCTGCCACTCAGTAACTAAGAGAATTTGGGCAACTGAGTTCATCTTTCGGAGGTCCAATTATCATCTGAAAAATGGGGATAATAATAGAACATATCTTACAGGATTGTTGTGAAGATAAAATGACACGCTGATGAAAAGGGCCTGACACACACTGGTAATGATTCTTCTCAGGCAGAAACTTTCTGCTCTAGTGGCTTACTCACACTGAAGATTTGTTCCTCCTACTATGGTAATAATGAGCCAGGATTTCAACAACCTCAAGCCTCACTTATTATCCATGTTTATCTTTCATTCTTAGCTCTAGATCAGTAGTTCTCTTTCCTATGAGACCTAATACTTTATCTTAATAATAAATATTTTGTGACTCCCTCTTCACTATCCTTAAATGAAGTACATAGATAATATAAGCTACCTACATACATAATTTCAAAAAAATCAATACAGTGACCTAACTGAAATATAAATGAGGAATGAAAGGAAAGAAATTTACAATAAAATGATATATATTTCAATATATAAATGCAAGGGCACGACTCCATCAGACAACATAATGAAATACATGATTGCACCAACTTTTATAGTGAGTAAGTCCATATTTAATAAAAGTGAAAGGATTGAGGGTATCACATAAAAGATGGGAAAGCATAAAGGCAGAGAGAGGTACAAGAAACAGTAGGATAAAAGCTACTGTTAAGATAATACAAAATTCAGATAACTATAAATCGTTTTCTTACTTACATTATTAAAGCTCATTGGAATATGTGAAAGCTGTGTAGGAGAACAGTTCTTCATTATATGCGATTATCTCAGACATTCAGGACAACTAGCGTCACTGGTCTCCATCCACTTAGTGTCAATAGCACCTCCCAAGCACGGTGACAACCAAAACGTACCCCATTGCTTCCGGTGGCCTTCTTAGGACTCTGAGACGCAATGTAGAGATGCTGATGGTAATAGCAACCCACTATAGCCGTTTCTGTCTTGTTTGCTACTCTAGTCCTACTCCTGCCTCTTGAATATCTGTTATCAGTTCAGCACTCTCATTGATCCTACACATTCAGTTTTTAGCCCAAGAAGGCATTTCTTTCTCAAGATAGGTCAACTGGCCTGCACAGAGCAGTTGTTTGGTAACAATTGAATGTTGTCTAACAGTCATAATGCTTACAGCTACTATTTAAGTTTCTACCACCTTTAAGCCCTCTCCCCACTGGTCACTTTGGCATCCAGCTAGTAAATACATCATGGCTCATGTGTTTTCTTGATTCCATCTTGATCAGTTTTTAAATGCCACAATTTAATTTTAATCTGTTTTGATACAAATGTTTCCAAAATATACTCTGCTTTTTAAAAAATTATTTCTTTCATACTCCATGGATACTATTCAATTAAAATCATTAATTTATAAGTATGTTATTTCCAACTTTTAAACAAAGATCTTCATAACTTTTAGAAAAAAGTTGAAAATAACTTAAAATGAGCAACTAGAAGTACACGACCTCAATTCTACCATTATCATTTTACTGCAGCTGTTTAACCATCCTTCTCTCCATCCATCAATCCATTTTATTTTTTGGTGCATTTCAAAGTGAATTGTAAATATCAATGTACTCCTCACTAAATCTTTGAGAATTTGTATAATTAACTAGAGTTAAATCATTGCTTATAGATTTTCTTTTGATGTAAAATTTACATACAGTAAAATGCAAAAGCATTAAATCCACATTTGCAGTTTCGACAAATGCATATGTGTGTATCCCAAATACCTTTCAAACTATAGAGTGCTGCTATCATCCCAGAGTCCTCTCCTTCCCCAACCCAGTCAATTCTTGCCCCATAACCCCAGAGGCAAACATGTTCTGATTTTTTTCCCACAGTACATCAGTCTTATCTGCTCTGAAACTTCATATGATAAGACCAGTAAATACGTTTATATATGAGTTTTTTTTCACACAAAATAATGTTTTTGAGACTCATCCATAACATTTCAGGTAGTCTTAGTTTGTTCCTTAATATTGTGCATAATATTCAATTTTATGAATATACTAAAATTTGTTTATTCTCATATTGCTAGAGCTCTAGGCTACTTTCCAATTTTTGCTATTATGATGAAATCCTCTATGAATGTTTGTGTGCAACTTTTTTATGTGGATTTTTTTTTATTTACTAAATACACCGGCATGTAATTACTGAGTCATAATTTGGTATTATAAGAACTGTCAGAACATTTTTCAAAGTTGTTATGCCATTTTATACTCCCACGGTGTAGGAAAATTTTGATTGCTCCACATCCTGGCCCACACTTAGTGTTGGCAGTTTTCTTTATTCTTGGTGTTCAGGTGGGTGTGTATTGATATCTTGTTGTGGTTTTAATTTGCTTTTCTCTGATAATAAATGATATTGAGTACTTTTTATGTGTATTGGCCATTCTTGAATTTGCCTTTGTGAAAATGTCTGTTCACATTTTGTTGCCCCCTTAAAAATATTTGAGAAGTTTAGGCTTACAGAACAGTTGTAAGAATACTATGTAGAGTTTCAGTCTTATTTCAGCCAGTTTCCCCTAATGTTAACATGTTACATAACCATGATGCTTACATTATCAAAAATTAACCTTGGCACATGACTGTTAACTAAACTACAGACTTTATTAGGATTCCACCAGTTTTTCCATTAATGGGTTTTTTTTTTGTCCCAGTATCAAATCCAGGATGCCACATTATTTTTATCTTTACTCCTTAGTCTCCTCCAATTTGTGACTGTCCTCAGTCTTTCCTTTTCTTTCACAAACTTGACTCTTTTGAAGAGTATTAGTCAATAATTTAATAGAATGTCCCTCAATTTAACTTTTATATTTTCTCAAGATTAGGCCAGAGTCATATATTAAGAAGAAGAGGGGGAAGTGCCCTTCTCAGCATATAATATCAGGAAATAAGATTTATCACTGGTGATATTAACCTTGGCCACTTGATCAAGGTGGTGTTTTATAGGTGCTTTTACTTGAAGCCACTCTTCACAGATATATATGTATAAGATATATGGAATGAAGCGTGCTGACACTTTAATTTTAGCATATATATGTATATATGCTAATACAGAGAAGAATTGAACTTATACAGAGAAGAATTGAACTCCACCTCCTAGAAGTACGAAAGAACTTATTAACATATCTTTTAAAACCACAAAAATACATAATATTTGAGGGAGATGGAAATATCCTATTTCTCCTTAACATTTCACCTACTAATTTTAGCATTCATTAATATATCTTGCCTGCAGATTACTATGTTGCTATTCTAATGATTATTTTCTGTTTCTCTCATTTCTTCTACCATTATTAACTGGAATTCTTCTGTAAGTAAGAATCATCTTTTCTTCCCCCATTTATTTATTCAATTATTTATGTATATCAGTATGGACTCATTTATCCTTTAGTTTAAAATATAATACTATCATCATTTAGTTTGTTGTCCCAGTTTGTTCAGGTTTGGCCATTGAGGACTCTTTCAACTTGGGTGCTATAACCTTTTGACATTGTCTTATCCTTTTAGTTATGGTTGTCATTTTTGAGCACTTTCAGCCTCTGCAAGATAATCCAGGTCTGTTTTGTATATTCTGTGCCTCAGCCCTAAAATCATCCATTTCTCCAAGAAACCCTAACTGCTTTTATTAGAGGACAGTATTTAGAAACCAAGATCTGGACCTAAGTGTGCTTGTTACTACTGAGGTGTTACTACTTCTATGTGCTAAGAGCTAGAAAATCTGTGTATATATACACATATCTACACTTTATTTTGTATCTACTTGTGTATATATTAAAACAAACATGAATTTACACTGGTATCTCTGACTAATCCAATACTACAGGATTTATTCTATTATTCCTCCTGTAGTAGACAGAATAATGGTCCTCAAAAGATGTTCACATCCTAATCCCCAAAATCTGTGAATGTGTTACCTTACCAGCCAAAAGGAAATTAAGATTGCAGGTGGAATTGTTTCTAATCAGCTGATCATAAAATATGGAGATTATTTAATGAAGGCCAAAGAGGGAGTCAGCGACTATGCAAGAAAGACAGAGGTAAAACATTGCTGGCTTTGAAGAGGAAGAAAGGGTGCCATAAGCCAAGATATATGAGTGACATCTAAAATCAGGGAAAGGCATGGAAACAGATTATCCCTTAAGCCTCCAGAATGGAATTAAGTGTGCTGACACTTTAATTTTAGCCCATTGAGAACCATGTTGAAATTCTAGCCCTACAGAACTATAAAATAAAATGCATTATTTGAAGCCACTAAGCTTATGGTAATTTGTTGTAGCAGCAATACAAAGCTAATACACCTTCACTGCTTATTTGTTACTTCTTTCTCTGATAGAGATACTTGGCTCTCACTATTTATAATACACTTGCTTATTTTTTTCAACCCTAGTATGCATATAGTGTAGTTTCACAATTGCTAAATCATACCAATAAAAGAAATATGTGTATTAACTGGAGTACAGTGTTTAGGTAGTTATTTTTGTCTTTATCTTTAAAACAGTATTGAGAAAAACCAGTTATTGTCAGCTTCTTCCCTCTCCACCCTCTCCAACTAAGGTATATCATATTTATAATATAGTTATATACCTTTGCCATGGTCTTTATTTCATTCTGGGTTCTCCAGTCATCTTGAATGACTTTTGTTGTTGTTGTTGTTGTTTTTTTAGATGGAGTCTAGCTATTGTTGGCCTGGGTTGGAGTGCAATGGCACGATCTCGGCTCACTGCAACCTCCGCCACCTGGATTCCAGCAGTTCTCCTGCCTCAGCCTCCCAAGTAGCTGAGATTACAGGCATCTGCCACCATGCCCGGCTAATTTTTGTATTTTTAGTAGAGACAGGGTTTCACCACATTGGTCAGGTTGATCTCGAACTCCTGACCTCATGATTCACCCTCCTGGGCCTCCCAAAATGCTGGGATTACAGGCTGAGCCACCGCACATGGCCTAATTTTTGTATTTTTAGTAGAGATGGGGTTTTACCATGTTGACCAGGCTGGTCTCTAACTCTTGACCTCAAGTGATCCACCCCTCTTGGCCTCCCAAAGTGCTGGGATTACGGGCATGAGCCACCCACCCAGCCCAGCTTGGATGACTTTTTAAAATCTGCATACAACAAGCCATTCTCAATGGTGCGCAGAACCATGGACTTTGACAAACGCATAGTCCTGTATCCACAACCACAGTACCATACAGAGCATTTTCATCACACTGAAAGTTCCTGTGTGATTCCTTAGTTATCAATTCCTGTCCCACTCCCAACTCCTGTAAATCACAGATCTGTTTTCTTTCCCTATAGTTTTGCTTTTTGCAAAATATCATATAAATAGATTCATACAATATGTAGTCTTTGTAGTATTGCTGCTTTCACTTGGCAATATGCATTTAAGATTCATTCATATGGCTGCATGAATTAATTATTTGTTCCTTTTGATTGCTGAGTAATATTCCATGGCACTGCAGTTCATTTATCCATTTACCTGTTCAAAGACATTTAGTCTGTTTCTAAGTTGGGGAAATAATGAATAAGGCCGCTTTAACCTGTAATGTACAGTTTTTTTTGTTTGCATATATTTTCAATTCTCTTGTGAAATACCAAGAAGTGGGATTGCTGGATTGTATAGTAATTCTATATTTAGCTTTCTAAGAAACTGTCAAGTTGTTTTCCAAACTGGTTGTACAACTTTTGTACATTTTAATTTTTTTACCCTTTCATTGTTGAATTGTAGAAGCTCTCTTTGTATCCTGAATAGTAGGAGTTTTTTGTCAGCTATAAATTTTACAAATATTTTCTCCCAGTATGTGACCTTTCCATTCCTAATGATGTTTTTGACCAGCAGTTTTTAACTTTGATGGACTCTGTCTTATCAATTTTGTATTGTTATTGCTTTCTGTGGCTTGTATAAGACACTCTTGCCTACATACATAGTTAAAAATATTCTCCTATGTTTTCTCCTAAAGCTTTATGACTTTGCATTTACATTTAGGCCTGTGATTCATTTTTGTGTTATGACAAAAGTTTTGAGAAGTGTTGTTTTTACACATGGAATTTTTATTCATCCTGTCACAAAAGGTTTGGGATTCATTGTTTTTCATATAAATATGTAGTTATGCCATAGGTGAATATGTAGTTAAAAAAGCATATCAAGGCAGAACAAAATAAAAATGTTTCCTTTTCCTACTGAATTGCTTTCATACCTTTGTCACAAATCACATGACTATATACTTTTTGGTCTACTTTTTCTGACTGTTCTATCTAATAATATAGCTGTCATTCCTTAGACGAGCGTCACACTGTCTTGATTACTTATCTTAATATTAATTGTTTACATCAAGTGATGTATGTTCTTCAACTATGTTCTTTCTCAACATTGCTTTGTTTTTTCTAAGTCTTTTGAATTCTCGTGTTAATGTTATAATCAACTTTTTAAATGTTTTATTAATAAAGCTTCTGCTATTTTGATTGTGATTTTGTTGAACATATAGATAAATTTGGGGGAAACGATTTCTGAACAGAATTTCCTAAATGATGAATATGATGTATCTACCCCATTTATTTTGCGTTTCTTTGATTTTTCTTAAGAATATTTGTGCTTTTCAGTGTAGAGGACTTGCATATCTTTATTAAATTACTTTGAAGCTATTTTTTAAAATTTATTATACTTCAGATTCTGGGGTACATGTGCAGATCTTGCAAGTTTGTTACATAGGTATACACATGCCATGGTAGTGGTTTGCTACATTCATCGCCCCATCATCTACATTAGGTATTTCTCCTAATGTTATCCCTCCCCAATCCCCTGCTATCCCTCCCCTAGCCCCCCATCCCCCAGGCCCCAGAGTGTGATGTTCCCCTCCCTGTGTCTGTGTGTTCTCATTGTTCAACACCCACTTATTAGTGAGAACATGCAGTGTTTGGTTTTCTGTTCTTGTGTCAGTTTGCTGAGAATGATGGTTTCTAGCTTCATCCATGTTCCTGCAAAGGACATGAACTCATCCTTTTTTTAAAAAAGATGGG
>CAUYLG010072434.1:0-13600 GCA_963573385.1 Cacajao melanocephalus | reverse complement strand
GAGGTCAAGAGATCGAGACCATCCTGGCCAACATGGTGAAACCCCGTCTCTACTAAAAATACAAAAATTAGCTGGGCGTGGTGGTGTGCGCCTGTAGTCCCAGCTACTCGGGAGGCTGAGGCAGGAGAATCGCTTGAACTCAGGAGGCGGAGAGTGCAGTGAGCCGAGATTGTGCCACTGCACTCCAGCCTGGCACCTGGCGACAGAGTGAGATCCTGTCTAAAAAAAAAAAAAAAAAAGAAAAAGAAAAGGCAAACTTCCCTGCATGCCTTCCCCTCTGCAGGAAGTGTGGGGAGGCCTCAGGAGCCTCAAGCTCGGGCTCTGCCACGTGGCCGCTGGAGGCACTGGGTGGTATCCTTGTCTCCCTGTCAGGGCAGCCTGTCCCAGACCCTGCAGAGATTGCCGCTGAACGGCTCCGTCCTGAGGTGGCCAGACGGCCTTCAGCGCTGGCCTTGTGGTGAGCTGGCAATGACATCTTTGCTTGGTGAGACACTCTAACCAGGGAAAGCTCCGACCTGGACTCCCTGAGGTGCAGGTGACAAGGGAGAGGGCTTGTGACCTACCCACATGCCACAGCTAAAAGCCAAGGGCTTCTGGAGAATCCCTGAATAACTGAAAGCGCTTTCTGCACTACCTGTCATTGGCCGTCCAGGCATGGAATGCCCATGCTGACCACTTTGTTAGCTGCTGGCGAACCCGTTTACCCTCAGCATTTGCCAACCAGGCCCACTGTTCCCAGACTCCCTGCTGTTTTTCTCCAGTGTCCCCTCATTCATTCAGCCGACTTCCTCACATCTGAGAAAACACTTTGTATGCAAAACAACTAAACTGCTTGCAAAACAGCTTTTTTAATGCTCTGAGTTATTCTTTGATATCTGAGATGATGTGTCTGTGGGGGCAGTGGGGATGGGGGAAGCTGGAATGGCCCTTGACCCTGATCTCCTCCCCATTCAGTCACCCAGTTGCTTGAGAAAGACTTGCTGGCAGACGTAACTGAGTAGAGTGGAAACATGGGGACAGGTGAGGGTTCCTTCTAGGGGCTGCGGTATAAGAATCTAAAAGGAAAATATTGGGCACAGTAGGCACATGGCCTGGCTTTTCTAATATGTGCCAAATACAAGAATTTGTTTTGTTATATATTAGTTTTGTTGCATAACAAAGCACCTCAAAATATAGTGGCTTGAAATAGTAACAATTTAGGTCCCGTCTCTGTGGGTCAGTAATTTGGGCTGGGCTCAGCTTGGTAGTTCTGCTGGTCTCACCTGGGGTGAGCTTCTGCCACGCAGCTGGTCTAGGATGGCTTCTGGTGCCTGGCAGCTGGTGCTGGCTGTAGGCTGGGGTGAAAGGGATAATGAGGCCACGTGTCTATAATTAGCCTCACGGCGTTGACATTTTTCAAACCTCTGCTGTATCACACTTTCTAATCTTCCGTTGGTCAAAGCAAAGCACATGGCTAAGTTCAGACTGAAGGGATTAAGAAACAGGCTGTACTGGCTGAGCGCGGTGGCTCACACCTGTAATCCCAGCACACTGGGAGGCTGAGGTGGGTGGATCTCTGGAGGTCAGGAGTTCCAGACCAGCCTGGCCAACATGGTGAAACCCCATCTCTACTAAAAATACAAAAATTAGTCAAGTGTGGTTGTAGGTGCCTGTTATCCCACCTACTTGGGAGGCTGAGGCAGGGGAATCACTTGAACCTGGGAGGCGGATCACACCGTTGCACTCCAGCCTGGGTGACAAGAGCAAAACTCTGTCTCAAAAAAAAAAAAAAAAAAAAGGAGAGAGAGAGAGAAATAGGTTCTACTTCTTGCTTGAAGGAGAGGCAAAGTCACATGTACAAAAGTAAGTGAATGGGACGGGAGGAATTTGTGGCCATTTCTGTAAGCTGCCTCCTCCTGTATATCTGATGCATGCCTTCCAGGCACTGCTGAAGCCCTACCTAGCCAAAGAAGCTTTTCATATGGCATCGGAATCATGCATCTCTTTTGCCAGGGCTACTTGAGATTATTAACTGATTCAGGGGACGTGCGTTTGATTCATATTTATATACCCACAGTGGCCTAACCGTGTTGATTCTTACTAATTATTGTATTGAACTGAGCTGAGTTAGTTCTCCTTTTTCTCTAATTGCAAGCTCCTTAAAGGAAAGTTTGGAATCACTGTTGTATAATCTCCCTCCCAGAGCTCTCAGAATTATACTAACAGGCCAAAAGTCCTACAAGCTCTCAGAACCACCAGTTAAGTGGTAGCGGGATTCGGCCTGCCACTTCTGGACAGGGCAACTCTCTGAGGAAAGAGTGGAGCTTTCGGGAGAGCAGAGACCGTGTGGTACGGACACATTGCATCTTCAGGCCAGTCACACCCTCAGTGAGTGAAATCACTTTTTGAGGCTTAGGAGGCAGAAAGATTCAGTGACTCGGAGAATGTGGCTTTCCTTTCCCATTCAGGGAAGCCAGCGTGCAAGGAGCAAATGCATGCCTGGTCAGGAAGAGCCTCATTTGTCAGCCCTGGGCTTCTGCGGCTTCTTCTGCTCTGGAACAGCCCAGAACAGACCACTCAAGGGCCACGGTGCCCCCTGCCCCATGCCACAC
Source organism: Cacajao melanocephalus (assembly GCA_963573385.1). Classification (NCBI taxonomy): domain Eukaryota; kingdom Metazoa; phylum Chordata; class Mammalia; order Primates; family Pitheciidae; genus Cacajao; species Cacajao melanocephalus. Next base: position 11,009 of record CAUYLG010072434.1, on the reverse strand, counting down.
TCTGTCCACATCAGCTCAGTACTTTTGCAGAATCCATCAGAGGCCAACAGTCAAGCTGGTCTAGAATCAGGGCTGGATGCCGGAGACTAAGCCCAGGGGAGGATAGGCCTCTTTGGAGCCACTTGCACTCTCCCCCAGCCCCTCTGGTCCAGTGCTACTCAAGATCCTGCTTCCAGACTTGCTCTAGAACTTTGTAAGGCTTGGAGGTCACCTGGGACAGTTTATTCCAGGATGAACCGCCTTTTGGGAATAAGAGGGTGTCCCTTCCTGTGGTGTGAGATGAATTGTCAGGTCCCTTGTGAGTCACAGGCTTAGGAATGGATTTTCAACAGGAATTTCCATTCTGGGTGGTTAACAAGGGCCACGGGCAATCTGTCCTTTTCTTCATATGACACAATCATCCGCCTACCCACCCCTTTATTCACCAAAATTCTACTGGCTGCCCACTCTGTGCCAGGCAACGTCTCAGGCATGGGAGGGGAGTGAGATGAGCCAGGCATGGTTCTTGTTCCTGGAGAGCTCAGGTGCACTGAGAACACAGATGAGGTGGGAGGCGCCCAGAGGGTCTGCATAGAAGCACAGAATTATGCCTCTTTAGAGCAGGAGGTACCTTGGGATTGTCTAGTTCCTTCCCTCAGCCCTCAGAGGAGGAAGCTGAGCCAAAGACAGGGAAGATTAGTCTAGGGGCACACAGGAAGTGGGAGTTAGTAATTCACTAAACAAAGATTTATTGAACACCTACTAAGTGCTAAGACCTGGGCTAGGCTCTGGAGATGCCACAGGGAACAGGGAAGACATGGCCCTTGTCTCTTTGGAGCTCCAACTGTGACTGGGGCTGGGGGGCGGTGGGGGGTGCCCAACCCTGGTTACATTTTAGACTCACCTGGGGAGCCGTAAGAAAAACCCCACTGTCAGAGCTCCACCCCCAGAGATTCTGACTGACTTGGTCTGGGGTGGGCCTGGGTATGGGTATTTTTGAACAAGTTCTCCAAGTCATTCCAATGTGTGATGTGAGTAGGTTGAGAACCACGTCTGAGGGGAGACAGCAGAAACCTCACAAACGCAAATCAGTAATAACTGGGATTGTGCTTTGTTAGGAATGAACGGAGTGCAGAGTGAGGAAACAGCAGGTGGGGTATCTGCTACCTGCTCTGAATCGGGAGGGAGCGAGGGATTCCAGGGGTCAGAGGGAAGAAAACATAGAGTGCCCTCACACAGGACAGCAGCGGGATCTGCTGGGACATGTCCCACCCTGCAGATGCATAAAACCCTGCAGTGAGCCCTGTCTAGCAGAGGCTTTTAATCTGCAACCTGAAAACTCTCCCCTTACTCAAAACACCCCCTCTTTATGCACAGTTTATGAGTGTCCTCCAGGCCAGCCATCTTAATAATCCCTCATATTTTTAGAGTAGTTAGTGATGCACTGTCTGACTTTTTATCTGTATTATTGGACCCTAACACTAGCCTCATGAGGCAGGCAAGGCCAAGGTCAATATTCCCCTGTTGGAGATGTGGAAACAAGCTCGGAGAAGTCAAGGAATGGCTCAAGATCACATGGCTAACAGCTGGATGTGGGAGACTTCAAGCTAGCTCTCCCACCTCCAGCTCCACTACCCCGTGTGGCCCCCACCTTCCCTGCACCGAGACAGGGCACCTGAGAGGCAGCTGGGGACACCCCCTGGGGACCAGCACCCTTCTGTCGCACTGGGCAGAGCTGCCATCGCATTCTCCCCTTCGGTTCTGACAGCTTACAATCCCGCTCCTCAACAGGCAATCAAAGGAATCTGTTACTCGTTGCTTCCATTCCTGCCCAGAGTGAACCCAGTTACTATAGTAACCGGATGCGATTCTTTATTACAGAGTAGATGGTTTTAATTTTGTATTTGAACAGTTTGGCCAGGCAGTCACGTTGCCATGGCTTGGCCTGTCAGGCGGGAGTCAGAAGCAGAGGGAACCCTTTGAGCAGCCATTAGGTCTTTCTAATTGCTGGGGAAACCTGTGTCTGGAAAAACCCAGGCTCAGCTGCACTGGGGAAGGAGGAGGGTGAGTCTCCAGCTGGTGCTGTGCTGAGTACTGTCTCCTGTTCAGAGGTGACAGCTCCCTGATTAGAGCTACCAGGTGAGCCACTCAGCCAGTTGCTCCCATGGAGCCCTCTAGTTTCCCCTCAGGATCCCCATGGGTAGGTGGGTGGGGGGCTGCTCAGAGCTGTTTTATGCAACCCTGAATCCCCTCCCATATCACTAAGGGCCATCAACACATGTTTGTTGAATGAATGAATGAGTGAATGAACGAACAAATGATCCTTCGTAGTTTATGAAGCCCTTTCAACCCACTGTCTCCTCTGCTCTCCATTATGGCTCTGTAAGGGGACAGAGCAGGAAGAAGGAGAAACTGAGGCTCGGCAGGTGAGAGGCTTGCCTCCTAGTGCTCCCTCTCCTGCCCATGGCTCTCGGGCCCACTGAATTGCCTGGAATGTTCCCCTTGCTGCAGAAACATATCACAGGTAGATGCTAAAGGCAAGGCAAGCATCACTTACCCGACACCAGGCCTGGTGCCATAGGTCCTCTCCTGGGTCTTCGGTTCCTGCTGAACTGTTAGGAAGGCAGCAAAGTGGGGAGGGAAAGCTGCTTGGTGACTAACTTTGAAACAAAGCAGAAGCTTCCTTTGGCCCAGGCCATCAAGGATCAAGGATGGACAGAATAAAGGGCCCCTCATTCCCTGATCTCCCTGTGCAAGGGAGGAAAGGAGGCTTCACTCAGCTTTCAGCCCCCGCAAATCCATGCTGATCCAGTCTCTCTGTTACTTTTTTTTTTTTTTTCTAGACAGTCTTGCTCCTGTCACCCAGGCTGGAGTGCAATGGTGCGATCTTGGCTCACTGCAACCTTCTCCTCCTGGCTTCAAGCGATTCTCCTGCCTCAGCCTCCTGAGTTGCTAGGGTTACAGGCATGCACCACGACACCCAGCTAATTTTTGTATTTTTAGTAGAGATGGGGTTTCACCATGTTGCCCAGGCTGGTCTTGAACTCCTGACCTCAGGCAATCCACATGCCTTGGCCTCCCAAAGTGCTGAGATTATAGACGTGAGCCACTGTGCCCGGCTCTCTGTTACTCTTTCGGTGCTGAGGGTGTATTTCCAGGTTAAATAAACCTCCACCCAACCCTTGCCCCACATTAATTTCCCCTAACCCAGCCTAGCTTCTTTCCAGCCTTGCAGCTCAGGATGCGTGCATGAGCTGCTCTCCCCGCCAGGAGGTGCTGATGCTGCTGCCCTCTTTCCTGAGTTTATGTGAGGCCACAGGACCCTGCCTTCCCCTCCGTAAAGGCAAACATAAGCAGCTTTGGAGAGCAGCAGCCGTCTGTGGCTGTCGGTGGAGCAGGCAGCATATGAGGCTGGGGTCTCGAGTGGCATGTGTTTGTGGATGAGCTGGGACAGGCAACAGCCAGATCTGCTGGTGGGCCAAGGGGCCCGTAGAGAGAGGACAGAGTGTGATGATAAATACTGCACTACCTCCCAGAAGTGAGGTGCACACACGCGCAGGAGGCCCACACTGAACAAACATATGCCTGGGTCTCAGGCCTCGCCCTCCGAGAATCCAACCATCCGAGCTGGAGAAGACCTTAGAGGCTTCTCGTTTCAGTCTCGGATGAAGACTGAGGCCACCGAGGGGAAGGATGTGAAGTCCCTTTCACAGTCATCAAATGTGGTGGGACGCCACAGTGGGACTTGCCCGAAGACAAAGGCTGGGCGCACAGCAGGCGTTCAGTCAGTTCTCGTGTGAACAGGCATCCTCACGATGTGACAGCAGGAAGCATCTTCGTGAAAGGTTAGGGCTGGAAGGGAGCTTAGATATCACTGAGCCCAACTGTCATTTTACAGAGAGACTGAGGCCACATCCATTAATAATGCTAAAAATAAGAAAAGCTAATAGTGACATAGCATGCTGGGGGCTAGGCAGGATTCCACGCATGTCGCGTATACGAACCCACTGCAGCCTCACAGCGACCTCTATGCAGCAGCTATTATCATCATCCCCGGCTGACGTTACTGAGGCACAGGGAGGTTCGGTAACTTGCCCAGGACCACAGTGCCAGTAGCATTAGGATCAGGCAGTCCGGCTCTGGAGTCCGTGCCATGAACACTTCACTGCACCGCCTGAGAGCACAGTGCTGCCAGCAAACACTTGCTGCTCCCTTCTCTGAGTGGGGAGGAGGAATCCGTGCCAGCCCTTGTGAGTTCACTCATGCAGGAAACATGACTTTTTAATCTTCACATCCCCTTCCAGGGCTCAGCTCAGGTCTGGCAGGGGCTCAGGGATGTGTTTTTAATACAAATGAGTTGATCTTTCTCACCATCGTGAAACAGCCAATTTGGCACCTGTGTGCTGGAGGGGACCTTGGAAGTGGCTCAACATAGAACACCTGTGGTCAGCAAAAAGGAGGGGGTGGTTCCCACACACCTAGCGGTTCTCCAGGGGACACTTGGCTGCGTGTCCTGCAGTGACTCCACCCTGGCTCTGTCTGCCTGGAGTGAGTGTTGGCTCCCCCAGGCTGAGGGCTCAGTCCCACCACATTGACCCCACTTCCGATGCCAGTCACCAACCCCACGTTGTTTGACCAGAGCCTCTCACCAAGTGGCAGTAAATCAGGGGTTCACAGGATGCCCTTCTCAGGCTTGACTGATTTTCTAGAGCAGCTCACAGAACTCAGGGAAATACATTTACTGCTTTATTATAAAGGACTTTACAAAGGATTCAGATGAGCAGCCATATGAGAGCGAAGCAAAGGGCAGGGTGTGTAGGAAGGGGTGGAGCGTCTGTGCCTACTCTGGGAACCCAACCCTCCAGGTGTCCAGGGACCTCCATGTGTCCAGCTGTCTGGAGGCTCATCAAAACACAAAGAGGAGAACGACAGACACTGAGGGTGGAGTGTGGGAGGGAGAGGAGCAGAAAAAGTAACTATTGGGTACTAGGCTTAGTACCTGGGTGACGAAATAATCTGTACAACAAACCTCTGTGACACGAGTTTACCTATATAGCAAACCTGCACATGCATCCCTGAACCTAAAAGTTAACAAAAATACTGTCTTTTTGGGATTTTATGGGAGCTGCATTACACAGACATAATTGATGTCATCATTGGCCATTGGTAATCAACTCAAGCTTCAGGTCCCTCTTCCTGCCCAGGAAGTGGGGGGTGGGGCTGAAAGTTCCTACCCTCTCATCACCAGATTGGTTCCCCTGGCAACCAGCGCCCATCCTGAAGCTACCGTGGATTCCCACCCCCACCCCAGACACTTATTCGTTTTCTTATTAGCAAACACAAGACACTTATCGCTTTGGAAATTCCTAGGGTTTTAGGAACTGTGCCTAAAGCAGGATGAAGACCAAACATATGATTTTTTATTATAAATCACTATATCTCAGGAAGCGATTTGCAGAAGAGGAAAGTGAGGCCTGGAGAGTCAAAGTGTCTTAGCCAGGGCCTCCCAGCTGGACCTGAATCCGGGTCTTCCTACTCCCCATCCAGGGCTCTTGCCACACAGCGAGGCCTCTAAAGAGCATGCTGTGGTCAGGCTGACCTGAGCCCAGGAGCCTGCCCCATCTGTCCTGCCTGGGCCCTGCTGTGCGCTTCCTGGTCCTGGCCACACTAACAGACTCTCTGCTCCCACCAGCTCTTCGTGATTGACAATGGCGCGGATGACTGGCGGATAGCCATGACCTACGAGCGCATCCTCTACATCAGCCTGGAGATGCTGGTGTGCGCCATCCACCCCATTCCTGGCGAGTACAAGTTCTTCTGGACAGCGCGCCTGGCCTTCTCCTACACACCCTCCCGGGCAGAGGCCGATGTGGACATCATCCTATCTATCCCCATGTTCCTGCGCCTGTACCTGATCGCCCGAGTCATGCTGCTGCACAGCAAGCTCTTCACTGATGCCTCATCCCGCAGCATCGGGGCCCTCAACAAGATCAACTTCAACACCCGCTTCGTCATGAAAACGCTCATGACCATCTGCCCTGGCACTGTGCTGCTCGTGTTCAGTATCTCTCTGTGGATCATTGCTGCCTGGACCGTCCGCGTCTGTGAAAGGTAGTCCACCTGGGGCCTTCTGAGTGCAGAGCCTGTGCTGGGACAGGGAAGGGAGGAGGAGCAGGGGTGCCAGGGGGTATGTGGTCTGATGGAGGAGACAGGCATGTACCCAGACAGTGGGAAAGTGGGGAGTGCTGAGTTGGGTTGAGCATGAGCTGGAATTGCAGCATTGGAACCAAGGTAAGGTGGGAAAAAGGCACAGAATTTTCCTGATTTTCTGTTCCCTCTTTGCAAACCAATATATCAGAGCATTTTGGTTACATCATTAATGCACATATACCATGTTACAATTTCTTCCTCTCGTGGATTAATAATGCTTATTAGCATTTTAAAGGCTCTGAGAAGTCCTGCAGTAATGAAACCAGTTTATTTTTGTTTAGTTCAGACTTTCTCAATTGTAATTGCTCGCAAATCCTTTTTATTATAAAGCGCTATTGGTACCTTGCTACTCAAAGTTTAGTTCACAGACCAGCAGCATTGGCATCACTGGGAACTTGTTAGAATTCCCAGAATCTCAGGCCTTAGTCTAGAATGATTGAATCAGAATTTGCATTTAACGAGGTCACCTGGTGATTCATACGCACCTTAGTTTGAGAAGCACTGTCCTGATGGAACATACTTTGGCAAACGTTGTTTTAGGAGGATGATGGTTGGGAGTGATTCAGAGAAGCTACTGGTGGGATAGAAGGGAGATGTGGCCTGCTAGAGATCCAGGGCTCCAGCACAAAATGCCAACTCCCTGGAGCAGCCATCATCAAGACTCAAGGGTAGGACTGAGGCCACCTCCTTCCCCCACCCTCGAGCTGCCTTTCGTGACTCTTCTCCCGTACAAGGGGTCCTGGATATTCATTTTATTTATTTATCTATTTATTTTTAAGATGGAGTCTCACTGTCTTGCCCAGGCTGGAGTGCAGTGGTTCAATCACTGCTCACTACAACCTCCACCTCCTGGGTTCAAGCAATTCTCCTGCCTCATCCTCCCCTGTAGCTGGGGTTACAGGCATGCACCGCCACACCAGGCTAATTTTTGTATTTTTAGTAGAGGTGGGGTTTCACCATGTTGGCCAGGCTGGTCTCAAACTCCTGGCCTCAAGTGATCCACCCACTTCGGCCTCCCAAAATTCTGGGATTACAGGCATGAGCCACTGCACCTAGCCCTGTATATTCATTTTAATCTGATTTGACATATGGGTCCAAATCTAGGTTCAAAACCTTGATTCTGCCCCTAAGTAGCTATGAAACCTAGGATAAGTTACTTAACCTCTCTGGGCCACAGTTTCCTCATTTTAAAATGAGAATCACTTGAGATAGAATGAAGCTATGTTTACCTGAGATCGATTATTTTTATTATGTTGGGAAGTATGGTAAAGCATCCCCTGTAATTTACACAGATCCTCGTAGTCACCCTTAGTTCATCAACACTTATAATTATATTGCCAAACCTTCCGCGCACCCATGTCCTAGCAGAGGTTGAACAAGACAAAGAAGTCTGGAGAGGAGTTACTCTAAACACATCCCACATGGGTGCCTTGAACCACATCTCCTCCCTGTTTTGAGACGTTCTGTTTGCAGACATTTCTTTCAGTGTTTTGGGCAGCAGACAGAGGGTCAAACTGAGAGGGCATTCTGCTGCCGCAAAACAAGGGCCCTCCAGAACACAGGCTCAGGCTCTGAGAGCCAGTGCGGTGTTGGAAGACCTCTCTCACACACAGAGCCCCAGGGACACACCACGCTCCCCTATTCAGAACCTCGCTATGGCTCAGCAGCTGACATTGCAGCATCCACTCTGAGTGGGACCACACTGCACGGGGCTTCACAAACCTTCTCGGGTAAGCAGACACTCTTCCCGCAATGAAGAAAGCATGGGCTTGGGTTCTGACCCCAAACCCCTCTGGTACTCTTAGCTGAGCAACATCGTGCCCATCACTTCACCTCTCTGGACCTCAATTTTCTTATCTGAAAGCCGGATACAGGACTTACTATTAGAGTTAAGCCAGGTAGTATATATGGGTCTCTCACTCTCTCTGTCTCTGCAGACGTGGCTCACAAGCCCCATCTGAGACCAAGGCACAGAGAAACAAGGAGCAAATCGGAAATTCTCCGAATGTTCCCTTCTCTTGTGAAAAGGCCATTTGATCAAAGACTTAGGTATAACATGAGGTACATGAAAGCATGGTGGATGCTATCGTAGCTCCCCTGTGCTAGTTCTGTGTAAAATCCACATGCCATCCCCGCGTGCCTCATGACAGATCTATGAGAGGTACCTGGACTGAGGGAATGAGAGTCCGGGTCCTGGAGGGGTGCCCGGGTCCTGGAGGGGCATCCGGGTGAAGCAGCGTGTCATCCACTGCATGGATGTGTTTGAATTGGACATGAAGGCCCGTGGTAGCGCTGAGGAAACTGATAGAAAGTAACTGGCCGAGGTCACAGAGCTATTAATAGTAAGCATGGAGCCAGAATCTGAACTCATTTCTGACCCTGAACTTCACGTGTGTGTCACCAGCCCAGGCTGAATCCTGCACATACAAGGAAATCACGGCCTCGACTCTCCTGGCAACGTGCCCCATCTCAGAGTCTCCAGGCCACTGAGACCGACACGGGAATCCCGCTCTTGCTGTTCTGCCTGCCCCCGCTGCCTGTGGTCTTGACCCTGTTGTCGTACTAGCCTCCCGGGCTGCCTTCATACCCAGTTCAAACACATCCACATAGTGGATGGCGTGTCGAGTCACCGCATGCCCCCTCCAGGACCGGGCTCTCATTCTCTCAGTGGGGGCTGTGACTGAGGCCCTCTCTTAAGATCAAGAGCCTTGCCTGGGGGCAGCAAACTCCCAGGGGAATCTGTCAGGGTGGGAGTTCAAAGGCCCAGCCCCTTTTGCTTCTAGCAGGACACTCCAGGGTCCCTGAGGGATCGCCTAAGGCCCCTGTTGCCACTGCACCCGGGAGCTTCCCCCGTACCCCACAGGTACTGATTCTGAGAGCAGCCCCGATAAAACTCCCATGCCCAAATCTCAGCATCTCAGACTCTTTCCCAGGAATCTGCCCTATTAATATATTGTTTCCTAAACGGGCAAAGCACTTCTCTTACAAAGACTAAGCAATATTTTTAGAATCAAGTTTAAATGATCATAGTCTTTCCCGATGTCAAATAATAAGATTGGCAGAGACCTTGAGGCAGGCCTTATTCAGCCAGAGACTGACAGAGGCGAGAAGCAGGGGAAGCTTTGGGAAACTGAAGCATCAGACCAGGGTAGTGTGGACAAGATGACCTTGATCTCTCTCAGCCTGATCTGATGATGATTCTAGCACCTTAGGCATCAGAGAGGGTAAGTGACTTGCCCAGGGCCACACAGCATCATGACAGGTTCTAGAAAAATCCACAGCTGCTGATGCCCAGAGTCTGTTCACATTCCAGGTGGCTTTCATCAGCCTGGACTTATCTCTAGTGTACACACACTTCTGAAGTTGCTATGGAAATCCCTCTACAGCAAGATGTATTTTAAAAGACAGTTCTCATATCTTGGGTTGGTTTTCATGTGACAACAAAGGTTTTCATATTTCCTCCTCCCAAGGAGAGAGAGTGGGTTCGTAATTAGGCAGAACAGCCGTGCCGTGGGGAGGGCAGCGCCTGGTTGCTGGGAGGGCAGTGACAACAGCGGGCTTGTTTTCCTTGGCCCCTGGAGAGGCATTACATCATGGGTTCCGAGGCCTGACAGTTGTGGCACTCGGCATTCTCTGGGATTCTCCTGGCTGCCTGCCCACCTCCCACAGGCCTCTCAGGGAGGAACCTCCTGATTATACACTGTCAAGCACCAAGCAGCCTTACTGGTGGAGAGACCATCTGAGGCCCGGGTCCTGACTGCGGCAGCAGGTTGGAGAAGCCAGCTTTCCTAGCGTGTCTTGAGCAGTGGCCTGCCAGCTCACCTTCGTGTGTTTATCTCCTTGGGAGGAGCCATAAGGCCTCCCATAACACTGATGAAGTGGGCTGAGCCTTGCTGTCCAGAGTGATGCTTTGTAAATGACCTTCCTGGCCTCTTGAGTGGATTCTCTTTGGACCCTTTGGACCCTTCCCTTTAGTTCCTCCTGAGGCTCCAAATTCTGCAACAGGCCGTCTCAATGTCCCAGGCCTTCCAGCCTGTCAACACGTTTTTGATGGTGCTGGTTAACTTTTGGTATACTGATATTTAATGGGAAATTTGATTCTGGAGACCTGGCTCCTAAATTGGAGAAAAACAATTTGTGGCCGGTTCTGTCTCTCATTAAGAGAGCCGCCACTCCCATTGTAGGGAGATAAAAAGAGGCTTCCTTCCTGCACCCTTGCTGCCTGAGTCACCCAGGTCTGCACTCGCCAGCAGCAGGGAGCAAGACCACAGTTCACAGTTCCCTCCTCCTCCCTTCTCCTTCCCCAGCCTCCTACCCACTCCAAGAAAACAGTATGAGATGGTCATTTCAAGGGTGAAACACTCTGTAAGGGGTTGATGGAAGCTCGCAAGCTAAACCCGGTAGGCTGAGCAGAGCCCAGCAGAGCCTGGGAACACTGGGGCGCAGCGCCGTGGTTTCTCATGGGCTGCTTTGGTTTGAATTGTAACCTCTGATGTGGGGCATGGGCATAGTGATCCACGGGACTACGGGAAGAAATGATCAGGACTTCTATTCGTAGTTATTTTTATATTTATATATAAAAAAAGCCTGGCTAGTGTTTAATAAATGGATAGAGAGCAATACAGGTCTGTAATTTATAATAAAGAAGTGTATAATGGAGGAAGGCATGCTAAAAAATTTTTAACTGGTAGGAGCCCATGATTTTAAAAGTTTGCAAATCACTGCTTTATGATATCAGAGAACTAGTTAGAGAGGGTGGGAAAGTATCCTACCACATGGGATGAAGCCTGCTAGACCCAGGAACCCTGCCCTCTAGCTGG